>PTEX01000093.1:2049059-2210344 GCA_003342815.1 Eudromia elegans
AAGGAAAGGAAAGGAAAGGAAAGGAAAGGAAAGGAAAGGAAAGGAAAGGAAAGGAAAGGAAAGGAAAGGAAAGGAAAGGAAAGGAAAGGAAAGGATTGTTCTGTCTTTTCTTTTTTCCAGCCTGCACTAATAGATAATTGGCCATCTACTGGACAAAATATTTTCTCCATCCTAATATCTTGGCTGCACATAAAAAAATCTTTTCATGCTGCAACTTGGCTTCAAACTGTTAATATTTTTTTTATTAACAGTAATAAAATGAATGTGAGCCCACAATAACTCATTAGACCTCATTGACCTAAAATATGTAGCCTTCTTTCAAACTGTTAAATCTCTCTGGTTTATACTGGATATTGTTTATGCTCCCAAATATTCAGATATGATCCACTTTTACATGGAAAATTTTTGATACACAGTATCAGAATTTTATATCTTAAATGCTTAAACTTTCATTTCAGACCTGTTTAGTTATATGGAAAAAATTTTTTTGACCTTATACACTGTCAATTGCATTTTTGTACACAGGCTTTGGGTAGCAGCAACCATTCCCAGGGGAATCTCAATTTTTTTTTTTTCCTATTAGACAAATATTTGCTACTGTTAGAGATAAAGATGCCAGAAAGYTAGAGCAAAACCAGATTAAAACTACTGACCAGATTTATTCGTTTTCGTCTCTTTGACAGAAAGTTGTGTGAAACAACCTTTGGTAACGCGAAACCCCCGAGTTTTGGCGAATCGCATCTTTTTCCGCCCAGGGTGCTGAGAAGCTCGCCCCGGCCCTCGCTGCAGCTCCCCACCGTGCCGCGGGGGCTGGAGGAGCCTTGAGGCCGGCTCTGCAGCCAGGAGCATGTCCCAGCCCCGGCGGAGGGGCAGAGCGGAGCGGTGCCGCGGCAGCACCAGGTGGGAGGGCTGCTCTGGCATTGCTGCAGGGCCATGGAAGTGCCGGAGGGGGTGGCATTCATCCACACATGCCTTGGAAAAGTCTTGGACTTGGGCTGCTGTGAAAGTTTGGAGCAAGCCGACGGTGCTCAGCCTCTGTTTGGCCAGTTTTATGGGACTTGGGGAGGGGGACACCTTGCTGCTCGTAGCTGAGCATGGGGAAAAGAGAAACTGCAGCCACCTGCAAACATTTCCCAGCCAGCAGAAAGGTGCTTGCTTGTACCTCCCAACCGAGAAAGGTTCTTAGTGGGTAATTTTATTGCATTTTTGCACATGGGACACTGTACGCCCATCCACCATCTCCTTCCCTCTCCCCAGTTTCCTCCTAGCACCCAGATACCCAGGTGCTGATGTGGCCACTCTGGGAATGGACAGTGACCTTTGAGGACCRGGGTCTGCCTCTATCTGCATGGCACAACTGCACTGCCTGGTCATGCTCTGGTATCATATTGCAAATTCATGTCTAATTTGACCCTGAGGTCTCTTTCAGCATTGCTGCTTTCTAGGATTCTCCCTCCCTTTGAATGTCTGTGTTTCGAATTACGTTTCCCTGGGTGTACTGGGTTACATTTTCCCATGAATGTCACTGGTATTTTGCAGYTTCATATTTTTAATCACTCTACTTCCATTTTTATTGTTGCTGTCTTTGGTGATGTTTGCAGCTTCTTCAAACACATGTGAATAAAAACACTGAAAATAGGACTCTGGTACTATCTGTGTTTTTTTTCTTTATTATTAAAATTTCCTAGCTTTTTTTCTTTTTTTWAAAAAACTTGCTAATTGCTTGCTTTGGCAATTCAGTCCTGACCTTCGGGTTCAAAGACCTAAACTACACTGTAAGGCCAATGAGGAAGAGTCTTTCTCCTATGGTCTAGCTGTGCAGCCTGGCACATAAGCCCTGGCCACCACACAAACCCTGGGTGACATTAATTGATATGAGGATTCTGTGCAACATCAGTTTCACGAGTTTCAGAATGAGTTTTTAAGCAACCAGGCCAACTTGAAAGTACTTCGAGAAAGAAATTTCAGAAGTCAATCTATATATACCTCAATAAATTTTAAGTACTGAAAACTGAGCTTTTCTCTTAAAATACTGGTTTTTGACACGTTTTAGAGGGAGTCTCTCAAGTGGAGAGTCACGTGCTCTCCCCACATTCCCAGCTCGGAGGWGACCTCCCCGCAGGCTCCAAGCCCCGTGCTGCAATCAGGGGCAGAGGCAACGACCAGCTGAACCAGACTAGAGCTGGGTCCTCATTTCGGCCAAGTAGGAAGCAGGATTGCTGCTGGCTTTGCTGGCCGTTGCTATGGCTGCAGCCTATTTGCCATTAGGATTTCACCCAGCTTTCATTACAATCCTAATTACACTTAATATTTATATTTCAGTAATAGTCCATAGTCTAAGTGAAGAAAAACGTTTTCTCTTTACTCTGACAAGGCGATCAGGAAATATTTGCAAACTTTTGCTCTTTTACCTGACTAATCAGAAGTGGATCTCAGGCTTCCTCACCCTGAGCTTTCAAAGGAACAAAGTGCTATGCCACTGAAATTCACGTGCGTGGTGGAATGATTTCCCGGTTATTCCTAATAAAGAAATTCAGAACACATGTAACAATATATCTTTAAAACAGAACGGTTATGGCAGCTTTACAAGACAAAACAATAGGATGGGGGAAACCTAAGACTTATTTAACACGCTGTAATAATAAGTATTAAATGGACAATTCTGTCAATATTATACAAGCAGTACTAAAGGGAGCAGTTCAACCGCACGTTCTGCTGTGATGWTTCCTGTGTGCCAGATAGCTAGAGCACCTGAAATCATCTAAACTGTCCCCCTTGATATTTAGTTTGTTTTCAAATTTGCTGCTTCTGAACAACCCCCAGAACAACCTTGTTCACCCAGGTCAAGCTTCTCCCCCCTGGCTTTTGGCAGAAACGAAGCAACACAGAAAGCAGAGAGCACATGGATGTCCCTGATTCAMGGTGCTTCCAACTTTTATTCAGCTTTTCCCAGTCTGCTCCTTGCTGTATTTTTTAGCAAAATATTTCTATCAAAATTTCAATGTAATGAGAAAGGATGATTTCTTAAAAGCAARCAAAAGCAGCAGCTTGGGTGAACCAAGTCCCTATCACAGTCTTTAAGAAAGCCAAATTTTGCGATCTGCAGTGGATGAAACTATTTCTGTGCTCAGGCCTGGCACTGAAGGTAACTGGCAGCATATTCAGGGCATTGGCAATCTTATTTATTCATGTTTGAGTCTCTGTAGCTACCTCTAAATCTCRCATTCTCTAACAGCAGGGCAAGGGGGCACTGGTTATTTTGCCTATCCGGGTTTCCCTAGAGCTGCATGTTAGTTCTCAGTGGGTAAAAGGGGATCACATCCCGTGAGTCCCTCCCTGGAGGCCAGATTTCGGCCTCATTTGCTCTAAAAGCAGGAATGTCAATAAAGTTACACCAGCCTGCTTGCGCTGAGAGTCAAATCTCTGATGTTGTGCTGTAAGTCAGCTTGAAGGTCAAAAGTGGTACTGCCAGGGTAAACCCTGCCTTTTGGCCTTGCAGCAATGTACTTCCCTTTATCTGCTGTAGGGCCACCATGCCACTCAGAACATTTTATTTTTATTTTTCAGGGAGGATTTGCCATCCCCTATTTAGAAAATAGCCATGCTGACTTTCTGGACGTACAGAGCATGGAAACACCAAAAAGGAACAAGTGGCTGTGCTAATCCTTGCTGTTGTTTTTTGGAATAAAATTGCAGAGATTTTTTTTCTCTTTGACTTTGTTTCTCTTCTTTGCAACAACCTAAACACGCTTAAAACATAATCCATGTGCAGAAGAGGGTTAAAATGTAAAAGATCACAAATCCAAATCCCTACGCCAAGGRACCAGGGGCTGAGGGAGAGAAGCTGCTAAATGTTTCTTGTCAGTGTAGGAACTACGCGACTGCTAAAACTGCTCATTTCACAGATTTATTTTGTTAGGAAGGATTTTAATCTTCACATTTCAGTGCCTCAGAGGAGGCAAAATCTTCCAAGTGCAGAGTCCGAAGCAGTGGTGAATCAACTATTGTAATATGCTGCCTTTTAAAATACTTCAGGGTAGTCAGGCATTAGGAAGGCTCCTATTTTGTGTGAACTGATCAAATACAGATGTTGCCAAAGAGTTGACCTTATTGACCGTGACTTAACTAGAGATTGAATGGCAGACAGACGGTCAGTAGTAGGGTGAAACCATGTTTTGGCGGTAGGGTGTAAATGTATATACAGTTTACAGGATGTGAATGACACCGAGCAAACATCTGTTCTATTGATAAATACTTGCATGACTTCCAAAAAGTTTTATCCCAGGCGAGCACGGTAAAAATAAATACTGCCCAATTTTGTTAGGTGTTTTGTGTGCATGTCATGGTCTTGGAAAACTTGAAATAGAAAAATATTAAAAATGGTACTAACTTTTCTCTTTTCCTGCAATATCAGATTTCATRTAAAACTCATCAGCTGAGCTGAGTATTAGTCTTGATCAATGGCAGGAAACCAGGGGATCAAATGTTAATAAATCAGAAACAGATACCTCCACTCGAGCAGAAATATATCACTAACCTGAAAAATAGGGCAAATTATTTGACAACTTTTATATGGATAAGCCTGGAGAGAAAAAAAAAAATGCTTTTCATAAAATTGCATAAAAGCTGGAACAAACAAACAAACAAAAATCCCAAAACAATTATGGAGGAAAAAAACCCCTTACTGAGGTAATGAGTAAAGAGCATGGCAATCAGAGGATATTAGAAACCTCTCCGTTTGCTTTGGGATTCACGTAATGAAATAAGAGTAAATGAAAAGGCTTTATCTAATACAGCACCAATATATTCCTATGGCAAATTAGTTYTGTGACACTAGTCTTTGGTTCCTGGGTGAAGGTAGGGAATTAGTGAAAAGGGACTGGACCTGTTTTAATGTGTCATTACCTTCATGCARGAACTAAACAGCAGTATCACAATTCCAGCTAAACAGTAACTTGGCGCGGCTCAGAGACACACGGTACCCTGCACGGTGGGAAGTTACAGAAGGGCAGCTTTGATTTTGGCCAGCTTTAAACCGTGCAGTTTCTAAGTTGAGATGCCAGGCTATTTTGGTTCAAAATTCCTTTCATTCAGTCCAGATAARCGCCCTAAGAGTGTGGTCTTCCCTTTCAATTGAAACTATTTGCTCCTGTGCATAGCCTACTAAATTTAATTAGAAAATCCTGGTGGACCAGCAGGACAAAATTTCCCTTCCTTCCTATTTTCTCATTCCACAATCTATCACCTAGAGTAATTAGGACCAGTGAGGGATCATCTTCACTGGATTAACCTTAACTAAATTGTATGCATTCAACATGTGCTCTTTTGATTAACTTGAGCCTGGACTGCTGCCTGTGGTACACCCACCTTGTAATTCTACACACTTAATTAATTTCAGATGAASAGCAAGAGGGATAGGTTAAATTCTCCAATTAATAAACTGATACTAGTTAATGCATTTTAGCTTAACTTTTGGTTCTCTTTCTGTGCAGGGATAGAGAAAACAGAAAAAGAGAGAGAGGTGGAAGGGAGCAAGCTTTGCCCATAAGCTTGCAATGATTTTCCAGGGCCTGATCCTGCAGTAGTCTAAGCAGATAATTTCCCCCCTGACAAGGAGAGGAATTTTGGCCACAGAATCAGTCCCTGCATTGAAAGAGTAAAAAGCAATAGGCAGGAACAGGATTTTTTTTCTTTCAAAATGATAAATAAGCATTATTTAAAACCTCCTCACCTTAACTCAGTTTTCCATATGGTTTCACTCATGCGTGGGCTTTCCTTATTATTAAAAACAAAAAAATTATAATGTTACTGGCTATGGGCCCAATCCTTCTGCCTTCGTCCCACCAGCATATTTTTCTCTTCTCTGTTGTCATGGGTTGCTGCCGAACAGCCCCGGCTTGCGTGCATTTGCCCAGAGGAGTAAATTTGCTTTCGAGTATGGCCCTCATAGATCCAATAGCATTTATCAGAGGACTAAAATTACTCATGCACAAAAATATTTGCAGGAATGGGCTCTGTTCTATTAAAGTGTTATTAAAAACATCCACAAAATATCCAAAAGGAGATAGGGGCAAAACAGTGCTCTCTGTGACTGGAATTAGCAAGATGTTAATTATAATGTAGGGGATTTGCTCTCCTCCAAATTTGACTGAGTGCTGAGTTTCACTCCTTTAACCTGTAGCACTGCTAAAGGTTTTCTCCAAAGTTGRTAAAGGTGTCACTTCAGTAAAATTGATAGAATTAAATGTACATTTAGGTGCTTTGCTGAAACAGAAATTGAGTACTGAGCACCTTTCAGGAATGAATATCAAGTGAGAGCTAAATCAAGTCCACAGAGAGCAAGTTATTTTCAATTAGATGGGTCTTGTAAATTCACTCTGTTTCTGTAAAATTTTTCACTCTTTTTCCTCTGCAGAAATCAGTCTTCTAACAAATGCTGCCAGAAGCGAATATAGSATATATAATTATGTTTATGATATTTCCAAGGTAGCTATCAACATATTGTTTATGCACAGTTTATATTAATTTCCAGTACTTGATTTTCTTACTAACAAGAATAGCACCAAATGGTTATAGGCAATAAAAGGACCTAGTAAGAGTTTTATTTCTAATTAGGTATTCAACTAATCATCGAGTTGCAGTTCTTTATGCACAGATRTTTATTATAAATTAGCATTTGTCTGCCATTAAGAGTTGGTGAATTATACCTGCTGATTTGATTTACAGTCTTTCTAAAATCATGGGCAATTTTATTGTGGAAAAGTATTAGATAAAATTTTCAAAACACCTAAATAGCTTATGAGCCTTTGCACCTCATAAGTAAGAGCTACTCTGGCACCCATATCATTATGGTAGTTTCCCAAGCCACTTGGGAYGCCTTTGGTGATTTTAACTCTCGCTTCTAATTCTTTTAAAAATGAGGAAAAAGAGTTTGCATAGTAAAATCCCTTACGAGAAGGGAAGAAATAGTATTAAGTCTTTGCTTAAAATTTTCAGCATTTTGGATGATTTAAAAAACACAGAGCATRCATACCTGTGATTCCTGCCAAATTTAAACCATATTTCCTTTAATTGCATTCATTGCAAGCAAGCAGCRTGAGCTGCTTGCGTCCTAAGAGCCTGTGCACAAATGAGAAGGAAGCAGCAGCRTGCACTTGTGGTACGACGCCGGCAGCGCCGGGGAGAACAGAGCCGCTCACTACCTGATTCTGCTCACGGCCGGGCCGAGCGCTAGAACTCATGGCCAAATACATTGTTTTTATTAGTGTCAAGTGCTTGATTTAAAGTAAGACCTAGTCACCTCACGGAGAGCGATTTTTCCTGGGGAATATGCACATATCTATTTATCTATTGAGTGTGAGTGTGTATATACACGCACCTAGCAGCGGGCCTGGTTAGTGTCGGCTTGACTGAGAGAGGATGTTAGTAATTACTATTTCTCTAAACACTACTTTAGCGTAGTTTAGCGTATCAGCTGGCTTCTGCTGCCAGAAGGACATGTGCTGCCTACTGGAAGCTGCTGCAAAGCCAAAAGCCGTAAGAGAGGCCATTTCCATTCCTGTTGAGTTCAGGGGAATTTCGCTGTCAACTTCAGCCAAAGTGGGGGTTGCAGGTTTTTGGTTTTGTTTTTTTCCTGAGTTCAGCAAAACGGGGTTTTGCTTGGCTTTTTTTTTTTTTGGTGGAGGAGAGCTCACCACATGGGACCGCAGGCGTAGCAGAGGGACCAGGATTCAGCTRAGGCTGAAAGAGCAGCAGTGGCACCGCTGACGGAGAAGCAGCTGGAGGAGCTGGAACTGTCCACCCACCTGCGCAGACTCTTTAAAATGGACTTTCTCGGTTCCCCCCGAGCCCTCTTTATAAACACGTTTTCAGGGGATCATGCTGGAGAAAAGTAAACGCAAGCTGCGAGCCATTAGCCCGGGAACTGATGCTGCAAACTCTTACACAATTATTTTTCACTTTTCCAGGCTACATTTTTGACATTATACAAACAGAGTGACGTTCTGATGCATTAACACTAAGACCAGAAGCAACATATATGTCTTAGTGGTAGAACGAATCCATATTTAGAACAACTTCTGGTCTTACATTTTATGAACCCCGTAAATCAAAAGTATTAAAAAATGTGAGATGGTGCTGTTCATGCAGCATCTGCAATACAGAACTTTTCATGCTCGAGAACTGCGGAAAAGTAAGCAAAACTGTATCTATCTCCCACTCACCCCATTTATTCTTTTATGATTAGGTACCTTTTTGATCTCTGTTTTAGCTCCGATGAGTTGCGTGAGACAGCAGACTTTTGTCTTTTTTTTTTTTTTTTCCTGTGGTTTCTATAGTAGTTTTCAGGCAGAAAGGAAAAAAAATTGAACGATGAAAGACCACAAYAGCCCCCCTTCTTGTCTTCTCTGTATGCATTAATTCTCCAAAACAGTAACTCTTAAATTCTTCACCTGCTTGAGAGCTTTTCACAGCGTATCACCAACTGGACTGTTATGCACATGGTTGATTCTTACCTCTAAGTATTCTGACATCAAATCATTAATCTCTATTGTTCAGTTGGGACTACATCATTTTTAAACAGTCTATTAAGTAAAAAGAAACGTGGAGAATGAACAAAAAGGCACAGTATTATTCTGACAACGGCTTCCTGGTGGTCTATCACACATAAAATCAGTAATTAGGAATACGTTTCAAGCTGGCACCGTAACACATTTCATAGTTGTTGAGTACAATTGTATAAACAGTTACTGACTCCATTCAGACTGTTTTAAAAAAGYGACTGTGTAATAAATCATCTTACGAAAAAAACAAGTCACTGAACATCCTCAGCTGSCACACTCTAATTTTTGTCAATAATATCTACAGCAATTAGTTCTAATATTGAGCAAAATTAAAACTTGATCCTTCAAGCATTTATAGACATGAGTAGTCACATTCGGATCAATCAATATAGTCTATAGTCTTGAAATATTTGTACCTATATGGTCAATCATAAGCATGCATTTTTCAGGAAAGGGATCTATTTTTCCAAGTGAGTCATTTTTAGGGTTCAGTCCTGTTTTCCCTGAGTTTGAATAAAACAACCCATGTGAGTAGGAGCAGGCTGATGGACGAATGCAAAATAAATTCTGAAACCAGTAAACATATTTTTTCCTTTTAGTGCAGTGACTRCTCTTAATATTAAACCCCATATTTGACATGAGTAACCACCCAGCAGGGTGATACCGAATACAGGATAACTCGAGCATTAAGTGATTTTTCTGCAGCCTATATGGTGCTTTTAATATTGATATGCAGTCTGTATAGTTCCAGGTGTTTTATTAAAGTGAGTACAATATCTTGGTTTGGTTAGAGAATTCTCAAGTTGGAGAAGACCTTGTGAAGCAAAAGTCCCTTTTACACCAGCGTGTTTCTGAGCTCCAGTGTAGCTGGTACTATTTATTGAACGACTTCCACCAAGAGCAGCAGCAAGATAAAGCTGCTGCTTTCAATTATGCAATCATGAACGTAAAAAAGGCGAAGTTGCGGGACYGGGATGGAAGTCATTACGTCTGATGTGCCACGTCAAACAACAGCAGTGTTTGTGCTCATTGCGCTGGAGAAGACCTTGCTGCAGAAGAGAAAACAACAAACAGCAAAACCTGTCCCAGACTGCGAGCCTTGATCAGCTCAACCCTGCATTGCTGCTCGCTTTCCACAGGCATCACAAGCTGCTCTGTGGTCGCCACCTGAGCAACCAGCCAACCCAGGCTCTCCTGGAGGCGCCTGCACAGCACCAAGCTGAGCACCAGGCAGCTCATCACCGTGTGCACTTGCTTTTAGTGCCTCATTGCGTTCATGTTTACCCAGACCATTTCCATGAACAAAACAATCAAACCATTGTAAAAGCCTTACGAACACTCCAAAAAGATTAAGTTAATTAGCTCTTAATAATTCAGGTTGTAAAATCATTACCAACACTCGTAAAAGATTAAGTTTATTGGATCTTAATTATTCAAGACTCCAGAATATAAACCACTTTCACTTTGCAATTCTAGCTCACATAYATCCACAATATCTTAGAGTAGTGACTTTATTTGGCATTCTTATTTTCCACAGTCTTCTCTCTCTTTTTTTTCCCTCCTTTTCATGACCATTTCCTATAAACAGATGCATTATAAGTAACACACTTACACTTCAGGAATGTCTTCATTTTTATCCTGGCATTCACATCTGTCCTTGTTTAATGCTCTGCTGGTGGTCTGGCTCCATGGTATGCCTACTGCAATGTTCATCTTAAACAATATTTACATTGATTAGGGACCCCAGAGCACAAGAGATACTTCTTAGAAAATGAACACAATATCCTGGGATAACAGCAAGCATCTAACTGTTTTCATTCTGAACCACTATTAATAAATTGTGTACGTGTATAAACAATCAGATGTCGRAACTGGAATGAGAAGCACAGAACAAGAACACTGTGCAAATAAGGAAATATAGTTTTGTGTGCGTAAAACATGCAGTTAATAAACATCCAAGGAATGGGCATACTGTCACATTTTTATTCAAATTATTGTGCTATCATCTACTGCAGTTAGAAACACTTTCTGTTACACATATGCACAGTAAGGCCCTGTCGTGCCACTAAAATCTTATAAGCTCAATAAATAAAAGAGAAGAATTGGAATAGAAAAGCATATTTATACAAATAGAAATGTGGCAGAATTAAATATTTTGCCTAAAGCACATGATTATGACAAAAACAAATTTGAAGCCTTATTCTGCAGTGCCGGGAGAGGCCATTAACATCACACATTTAAGATGAAAATAGTAYAGATTTCAAATCTGTCAGTTACTCAATGATAACTCAAATTGTGATCAAAATCATGTCAGTGCTGTTGCTTTAGACAGGGTATTTCACRTCAGCACTGAGTAATTTGTGTCTGATAGAGAGAGTCACAGAGGAGTGTACAGCATGGTGACCATCTGCCCCTCATGTCTGGCCAGTAACAGCAATTAGCCCGAGGCTCACAATTTCTTAAGCTTCCACACCCTGCTGCCTTGCAACCTTGTTTCCTATGCATTAAGAATGTGTAGCTCTCAATTTGATTCATTTACCTTAAGTTGATTAACATGATGTCTAGTTCTAATTAAGAACAGTGATTTGAAGTTCTTGCTCAAATTGTAGCTCAAAAATGCATGAAATGTCTTCATCATTTAAAACTTGTCCTGTATAAACATGAAGGCTACAGACTGTCCTGACTCCAGTAATTTCTTACTACGACTGAAGGAAATATCCTTTCCTATTGAAGCTGTGCCATTTCTTTGGGCAGGGAAAAAAGTGTAGGGAACCTCTGGGAAGTCACAGGTACCCCATTTGCTCTGATGGCTCCTTGATACTCAGTTCCTCAGTACTTTTTCCTCTATAGCAGTTGCAGCTGGACTTCCCTCTACAAAGCTATCCTGAGGGTTATAAAGATCTAAAGSCTGCTGTCTTTGTGGGGTGGCTGAGCCCAAACTGGGCGCAACATTTTGATCTAGATGTGAGGAGGCCCACAGAAGTTTCCAGGTGTGAGGGATGGATCTACTTAATTTGGAAATATGCCAGTTGATGGGTGCAGCGTCAAGCAAAGCCCTGGAGAAGACAGACTGAAAAACCACCAGCTAGCTTGGGCAAAATGCTTGAAATGGTCAAAGAAGGGCAGGTGTTCTGCAAGGGCTGCTAGAGTACCCAGAGGGGAGAGGGAAAGAGGGGTGCAGGGGAGGGGAAGGAGGGATGCTCAAGTTAAATGTTATAGAAGTTTTGTAAGAGTGATGTTTGGATGTTCAGAAATACTTGGAGCACTAGTAAAGAAACATGCTGCAATTAGGCAGGAAGAAGTGAAAGCAAAAATACTATAAAGTTTGGCATTCATCAGCAGGTTTTCTCTCTTGTAGCATCATCATTTTCCTTCTCCAGGTGCAGTCTCCAAGCCCGGACGCGGCTGGCGCGCGGTGCTCTAAAGGACACCTGTGTACTGCCAGCACCCGTTCACCAACGCTCCCTGCTCACTGGGGTTCTGTGTCAATGCTGATCAGGGCAGCCATGAGAGCAGACGCATTTCCAGGGCTTCACAGGCAGAGCTCCAGAGATGGAAGAACGCTGCCCGATTTGAGGGGCTTAAACTCTTACATTTGATCCCCCAAACTCTTACTCTATGTCTAGGGCCATGCAATTCCACCAAGGACATTACCACAGCTGCTGGAGAAGCCATATAATGTAAAAACAGACATGGAGGAGGAGAAGACCATCCACCAGTGCCACCTGGGTACCTCTTGTGAGAGATACTGGCCACAGCTGGAAATGGCAGGACAGGCAGCCTTTYATGAACCTTGCCCCTCCACTTCAAATGCCTGTATATGAAAATTTACTGCTGAAGATGCTTTTACATAGACTTTTATTAAGAGATGAGAGTTTTTTTTTCTTTTCTTTTTTTCCAGCCTTTTCTTTGATTCACCAGAAGTGTAGGACACCCAGGAGAAGTTCCGTGGTTTGCCCTAGCTGAGAATCATGAAAGCAGCAAACACAAAGTCCTTCATTTCCTTATGAAACYCTACAGATTTAGAGTTCAAKACATGCAGTCTATGTGTATMTGTGCATATATGTATGTATGAMCAAGTCTCCACAAAAACCTACCAAAATATGTCTTATGTTGTGTATTAGCTGAAAAGTAACAYGCATCCCTCTCCCTTCACTAAAACACAATCAGTGAGAAAGAAGATACTGCATTTTCCAAAAAGAAAGAGAAAGAAAAAGAAAAAATATCTCCCTGTAAAACAAATGCCCCTTTTGGGTAAGTGGCTTTCTAGTGTTCTTTAAAACATTCAACACTAAACCTCCGAGCCCTGTATTTAGTACTTGAATGTTCCCCAAAATTCAGGAATGGGAAAAAGCAGTCATTAAATGCTGTGAACCAAAAGAAAGTTTACATGTACAAAATGTCACTTTACCACAGCCTATGAGTAAGAAAACATCTGTCCAAATAAATGATTGATTCTGACATATGTGAAGTAGGTATAAGCAAATAAAAAGTGATCCCTCTAAATCTTGCTTTGCAGCATTGGTTAAATGTGTAAAATAATGCAAGCTCTACATTTAAGATGCAACTCAAATTAAACATGGTTGTGTGCAATCCATCTGTGAAATATGAGATCTACTGCCATTTTTTTTCGTAACCCCAAAGTTGCCCAGGACTGTTTTAGGAACTCTTACCAGTTTATTTTTTAATATCAGAAGATGGAAAAAGGCCTTTCTGTTTCACTGTTCTCTACCGGTGAATCATGGGTCCCTTGTTACTCTGGAAAGAAAGTTGTTTTAGTAATTCTGGAAATAAACTCACTGCTGAATCAGCATCGTGGCTGAAAATGACAAGTTTCATATTGAGAAACACATCAGAAATAAGAATGAATGGTGTATCTCTGCATCTCCCCCATCAAAATTAGCTGATGTGTCAGGAGCTGATTTAACAAGTGCCTTATGTACTAGACATGAGAAATACGTCTTGCGTATTTGTCAGCATGAAAAATTAGGTTCCTTTAATAGGAAAGAGGATAAAAGAAATAGAACCAAAGTGCAGGTTTCTCACAGAAGTAACACAAAATATTTTATTCACAATGGCACTCCACTAAAAAACGTTKAAATGATAACTTAAAACAAACCAGTATGAAAAGATTTTAGGGAGCATTTTGGGATTGGAAGTTTTGTTTTCAATCTTCTCTGTTACAGGATTTTCAAATAAGCACTTTTAATAGCATTTCTAAATCAGTGTATTCTTACAGATAACCAGTGGGATTTTGTTACTCTGTTTATCTGGAATTCTAGCTTTTATGGAGGAAATAATTGGAAATAAAGCATTCGCCAGCAATGAATCTTTTCTTTCTGATTTGCTAAACAAGTCCATATGTAGTTATTGCTTGTGTTTGGAAGATTGGTAGCAGTTTCTGAGGAGAAATATGCTACAATTGCAGATTTAGGTAGTCATCTGGCAGTCATAGGGGAAAGCGATTGTTTTTTTCTTTTTTAAGTAAAGGGAGTTCAATAATTTACTGCTACCTATGCCTTAATATTGAGCAATATTTTATGGCATATTTTTTAACCTTYTGCTTTTTCAGAAAGCCCCGGGACCTCGCAGTGGGCGAGAAAGCTGCTCCGTCCCTCGCCTCCCTCGCTCAGGACCCGATTCTCCTCCGACGAAAGCCCGTAGCAAACCCCCGCGGCCCCCACAGCAGCAGCAGCCCCTCAGCCTGCTTTGACATTGCAAAGGGTTTTTTTTGCCAGCAACTCTCCTTCWGAAGATCCGGAGCCCACCAAAATAAATAGGATTCTTTAGGCTGATTTCATTTAATTTGAATCCCAGTCTGACCTGAAAGGAAAAAAAACAAATAAACAAGAAAAAACCCTCTCCCTGGTAGGCTTAAGATATTGCAGTTCTCTTTTTAGGATTTGAGCTTTCAGCCCAGAGAATTGCTCCAGATTTGCTAAGTGCTTCTGACTGTACAGAAGCTATTCCTTGAAGTCTTTCGTTGTCTTTATTTGTTTCTTTTCTGTGTTTAAACACATAAAGCAAGATTTCATATATACTGAAACTTTCTACACAAACATGCATATTTCAAACTAGCAATAACACAGTACTAAATATTATAATGGTTCTTCGTTAAAAAAAACTCATTAGGGCAGCACACACATTTGCTATGAAGATGTCTGTAGAAAGGGAGAAATCATTAGCATTAAAATAATGTGCTTGTTAAAGAATTTTGCACAGGGATATTAAGAACCAAGTTTTTTAAAAGTTAATATTCCCCGGGACTCATTACGAGCAAGAGTGATCACAAAAGATAATGAAAAAACTTACGGTAAAACTTCTGAGTTTTCTTCCTTTCATTGCCCTCTCCCACAGTAGCATAAATATGTGGTGAAAAGTCATAACTGTGCAAATATATATACACACACACACACACACACACACACACATATATATATATATTCCAAGATACTTTAAAAGAGTCTTTTCCTTCCCCCTAGCCCAAGGGGGAACTGACTATTTCAATAATCAGTGCTAACTTTTGGGTTATGATTTCTGTTCCCTTTCTCGGTCTCTCCCTCCCTCTCAATCTTTTTCCACCACTGCAGGAGTATTACTGTTTTCTCAATAAAGGAAATAGAAGAGCGGCATGACAGCATTTATTTAACAAAACACAAAACTTGCAGTAAAATGAGAGTCAGTTTAAGCTGAAAATATCGGGAGGGAATTACAAACTCAAGATAGTGGGAGAAAGAAGACAAATACTACAGGAAAAGAAGTTATTAACTCAGAGTTTTTGCTCAGCATGCAAACCAGCACCTCTATTGAACAAATTCTGGTCATTTTACTGCATCCCAGCCTCGCTGCAGATCAGTGTACGGAGAGGAATAAGCACGGATTATCGTCAGTATAATGGAATTCTGCAATTTACCAAAAAGAGCAGGAAAAGGGGACTTTCACTACAACTTTCATACTTTTCAGTCAACCTTTACTAGTCAGACATATGGACTATGTTAGCACTTCAAGTTACTGGCCTGAAGTCAACCTTGAAAATTAATTTCCCAGAAATACAGAAATTGCCATTTTTCACACCTTGGCTAGGGAAGACCAAACAAGTAAAAACCGAAAGTACCGAAGTACTGCGTTCGTCTTAATTGATTTCCTCCCAAACAGCAGCCGCATCAGAATGAGAGAAATTTTTGTATACAGCAGTATGTGACCCATCACAAACCTGGTTATAATTACGGATTTCAAAACAGCATCTAAAAAGCTGAGGCCCAGGCAGCGGTGCACAGTAGTGGAACATATCCAATATTCATTAAAGATGTACAATCTAGAAGTCCAGAGTTAAAGACAGTTTTCAGACACAATTTTCCCACTTGTCTCAGGAATAAGGTAAAATAGCAAAAACAGAGGTAATAAAACGCGGTCAACCTCAATGACTTGGCCTGCATTCTTGGCAATAGTAAAATAGAACGACCACAGTTTAGCTCTGAGAGTGAACTTGCAACACCCTGAATTTTGCATCCTTTCCTTTCTGTGGCTGTTTTTGTTGGATGAAAAGAATCATCCATTTGCCCACATTCTCAAAGATGACACACCAAAACCCTATCTACCATATAAATACATTGAAATCTGTCATCATCACTAGGAACTAGCACAGTTCCCTGTGAATTATTTTGATTTACCAATTATGACAGAAACTGAAGAGACGTCCTAGTACCTGGTAAAGTCCGAAGAACCAGGGTACATTTGGATAAAATCATGACTCTACTTGTTTTTTTTGTTGCTGGTCTCAGGCTCATATGAGAACACCTCTGACTAGGTTGCCTGTGAGGATGGAACCTCTAAACACTGGATTTAAAATCAAAATCCTCAGCTCTTCAAGGTATAAGGTGAAGGCCATTAGGGAAGAGACAGAGCAGACTCATAAAATTCCATATGTGCTACTACCACAAGAGGGGAACATAGTCCAATGCCAGGCTGGGTAGGAGCCGGATTAACCCTCCAATCTGCATTTTCGAAAGCAAGAACTGAAAGTAAGGTGTACAAATGCATAACATGCATAACCATCCAAAAGAGCATTTGTCTTTGGATTGCAAATTTGCAATAGTTTGTCCAAATGGCACTTTAGTTTACACTAATAAAGCCGCATGCGATGCTATTACATAGTCTGTCTTCCCCTATCTTGGACTTGGTAAACATCAACTCCAAATGTTGCTTATCCATAGGAAAAAAATAGAGAAAAGCTTGTTTCAGCAGTCAGATGCATTGTGTCAGAAGGATCTTTTGCAAAAGTGTATTTCATTGAAAAACGCCCTGTTTGGTGGTTTTGAAAAATTTGGGTGATTGTCAGGAGACTGATGTCCCTGTATTAATGTGTTACATATCTCTGCTCCAAATAACTCGGAGATGGTGACTTTGAAAGAACAGATTTAATTCTTTGGCTTCAGCACCGTGTGAAAGCAGTGCAGAGGGCGAAACGGCTAGATCGTACACCAAAATAAATATTTCAAATGTAATACAGAGAAAGAGAGAGAGGACAGCGAGTGCCGCATTTCCTAAACTAATACGTAATTTTGGTACAAGCGAATCTGTTACAAATAAAAAGCTAATCACCATGCTTAGAATATGAATGCTGTTAAATTCATTAGAAACATTTCTCCAGACCGAGGCATTTCCGCATGGTGCCCTGCACCCTTCCGAAGCACGCTCAAAAACCAGGGCTGTGTGTGAATACATGAATCGTGCTGTGACGGGGTGGCGCTGGTCCTGCCCCCAAGCAGCCTGTCCGGTACCGTCATGGGGCGCACACGGATGCGGTCCCGATGTGTAGGCACTGAGAGAACCACTTGGCACCTCGATGGCTCAGGATGACAGACAGCGCAGCGAGCGCAGCATGGCACAGAGCGGTGAGAACTACATTTGCCACCGAGAAAAAAAAAAACCCAAACCCGAAACACCCAGATGTGACTCATTTTTTGCTGACGTTTAGATATATGTCAAGGACCTGTAGACAGTTAGGTCCTCAGTAAGCTGGCTTAGGCAACTGAAAATATTACTGCCAGGGCCCCGGAGACTGTCTATCCAAGCACGAGGATTTTGGCCTGTCCTCTGGAGCGAAGCATGAAATCCTTTAATGTCGTTTGCTTCTTGTTTCCTCTGTCTTGTACAAGTCTCCTCCTTCTTGTGCACCAAGGTGGCTGGCATGCTGGGGACCCCGCGACAGCCGGAGCTGCTCCCTCCCAGCTGGTGCAGCCCTTGCGCTGTCTTAGGTGCCCAGGGATCTGGTGCTTTGCTGGAGCGGGCCAGAGGAGTATCTCAATTGCAAATCCACACCAAGCCTCAAAAGAACCATGTGTCCCAAGCTGAAAACAGATTTTAATTTTTTTTTTTAGTGGGGGAGGCAGAGGAGGAAGAGAGACAGAGATAGACAAGCAGATCAGTATTCATAACTATCACCATGCAAAGATTTATTACTAAAACAACTCCATTTTTAAACGCACATTATGTTCATTGACACTGCGTGAGGTTTTCCTCAAGCTGCAAGAAAAACTTGCTGGGTTCGCTCCCAGCAAAAACTGATACACATTTTTTTTTACTCTCCCTTACCCCGGTCTCTTGAGGTGAGTCTTTCCCGGGGGGAGCAGCAGGCCGTCCTCCTCTGCATGCAGCTCCTCAGGCATCTGCTCCGCTCCTGCACGGAGGGCACCCGGCTGCGCCGTGCACCAGGCGGCCGGGTGTTTGCTTTCAAACAGGAAGGAAGGAGGACACAGGCCATCTGGGGTACAAATTTGAACACCAGTTCCCCACATGGGTAAGTATGACTGCGTCCCATCCTAATTTCCCCTTGGAAATAGGTTGCTGATGGAGGCTGGCGAGTATATCTTGGACTGGAAATAAATTTTAGCAGGGCAGTGCTGCAGGTCAGGGAGTGCCTGGTTTCAGGAGGAGGTCTTCCCCTGCCACGCTGTCCCCATGACACTGGGAATGTTTAAAAATAATGGTCAGAAGGAGATTCTTTGCTTGCTGTCTACCAGTAAAGCAGGGTCCAACGTGGCTTAGGGCACGTATAGCGAGTGGTGAGTGCTAACCAGGCCGCCGTTCGCACCATCCCCTTCTGAAGAAACCAGCAGACCCTCCTGTCTGGTTTCATTCCTATGCATCAGTTCCCTCTTCCTGCCACGGATCGATGCTTCCCGTGGGCACGGGCGCTTGGATGGATAGCATCCAAGATGACTCAGAGCAATGAGCATGGGACAGGGGTAGCAAGCTAGCAGCTGCTGCACCGCCTAGTATTAAAACGCCTCACTTCTCTTGGAGCCAGCAACCAAAACCCATAGATCTCGTCCCCACAGCCCCTACCTGGGGAAGTCCCGTACTCTCTTGCTCTTGGCCGAGTCTGTTCTGTGCAAAATAGAGGAATGAGTTTCTCCGTCAGGCACTTAAAATAAGCACAAATTCTCTCACTCTGAACTGTAAATAGTGAACTATTTACTCATCTTCAAACTTACTCCTGTCCCACACATTTAAAGGACTCCTCCCCTTCCACAGCCCAACAAGCAAAGTTTAGAGGTCAATGCATTACCAGGACAGACACGAGTTAAAAGTAAACAGGATGAAAACATATCCTCCTAAATTTCCACCCAGATTAATTAACCCATTAATAGTCTGCCTTACAACGTTGTAGAGGTTGTTCAACTGTGCATGCAAAAGGACATGTTTTGCAAAGAAAAAAAAATATTATATCTTTAACTTTTTAAGCTCTTTTTTTCTTAGGTCATGATTCTTCAGAGAGAAACAGAACCAGAAGTGCAGATGTTTAAAGTTGGAAAATCAGCGGATGAGGCAGAATGTCCATTTCAGAAAAGATTCACTGGGTAAAGACATGAAACACCATGGGCGAGCCCATGCATGCAGAGATCGATCCCTGTATCGAAACTAACGCGTTCACTGTCAAAAGGCATCCACAGAGCAGTGTTGTGCCTGGATGATCGAAGTTACTCCCTTTCAGCCGAGAGATGCAAAGAGTTGCCAACAAAAATGTTAGGATTTGACAAGACTTGGCAAATTGCTGGGATATAAATTCATGTTTTGTGAATTATAAGGCCTTCCAGGAGATGTGACAAATCCTGAAAAAGGGTGGAAAAGCATGCACAGCCCACAGAAACTTACTCCCTTTTCATGGACCTGCCAAAAGAAAGGAAATATGAAAAAAAAGTGCACAAGAGACTCACCAGTGCCAGACTTACCATTTCATTTAATAAGCACACCTCATAAAATGTTGAAAAAATTAATGATTGTAATATACTGTATGTATATTATAAATTGTGACTAGTTCTGAAAGCAAAAGCATTAAGTTTTTGCCCTAGAGACAGAGAAGCTATTGAGATTGGGATCAAATGTTCTAACCCAAGGAGTCATACATAACAAATAATAATAACCCTCAGTAATGGCTATCTCTAGCAAGTATCATTTTTCGTCTTCAAAATCTTCGGCAATACTGATAAATTATTATTATTATTCCAAGTGTTACAGCTAATACAAGAAGCCACACAGACTACTCTGATTCTTCTCAGTATAAATGAAAATGTGTAAACGTGCAAGGGCCCATTACCAGCAAAGGGTATAGGAGGAGCAAAAAATACCACATTTGCATGTGTCAGGTATTGGATATTGACYTTGGTCTGATTAATCACGGTTTATAGCAGACAGGCATGAGAAAGCAGGTAACAAGCTTTTCTAGAGGGTGAGTGTGACCATTTGGAGAAAACATTCCTCCCAGGAGCCTGGACATGGCCTGCTTAAGCCTTTAAAACACAACTAAACACACAGGAGCCATCCCAAACACCTGACRTGGTGATCGCATGCATGCAGATGTAGCAGGATGTCGTCCTCACAGTGGTGGCACTGGTGACAGATTGGACCAGGACGAGGGCTAYGCAAACACACGGCTGAGGAGGAGTTTACTGCTGTGCAGACCTGGGAACAGAGAGATGGCACTGAGATCTGTTTGATGCAAATAAGAACAGGCTGAAAACAAGCAAAATTATTCTGTGGCTGAGACCTCGTGCTAGTCTGGAAAAGCTTCACAATGTGGACACATATTCACCTTGGAAATTTATATCTGAAAACATGTAACATGGGGCAGTTCTGCCATAGCAAGTTGTAGGGGATATTGCTTTAGGATAGTACCCTTTCTAGCAGCGTCTACCSTTCTAAACAAAATCTGCTTGGGGCTGAACTGCAGAGGAATGCTTCTTAAACAATAAACAAATGTAATGAAACCCTTCAAAACTGATCACATGTAATATTTATTAGCAGAGAGCTTCTGCATTTGAAAAGATCTTAAGTGAAATGGAACTAATTGCTCCAAAACTTTTCCTTCCTTGTTTTTTTTTAGACATGTCTCCTTTAATTACCTGAGATAAAAGGTGACATTTACAATATATGGTTACCCAGAATTAAACATTTTAACATACAAGATGGTGGGATTTATTTTAAAATATTGCCCTCTGTGGCTGCCTCATGGGATACACATCTTGTTTTCCAGATGGCAATCGAACGTAACAGTTGTATTGTCATGATCAGATTAGTGGATTTTATTCTGTAACACTAATTTTCCGTTTTGATAAGCATCGTTTCTCTGCTCTCCAGCAGCTGAAATATTTGATAATATTGCCTAGAGCACAGTGCCTTAAATGAGACCCCAAGCCCTAATCTGACCTGGTCACAGGAAGCACACAACCTTTCACATAGTCTTCTTGTCACACAACCAAAATGCCCATGCTAGCACCTTCCACCAACGCATCTACTCTCACCCGATTAGAGCAGTTGCTACTGCAACTCTTACTTGTTCCTAGACTAGGTATATAGCTTACCATCTCCTTCCCTTCTCCAGATGTTTCCTTTTCAAAGTTGCTCTTCACATTTCAAGAYGACACATGAGAATGACTAGGAGGGCCAAAGTACCCATGTATAATCTTATTCAGATCTATTCAGCCTTTATTTCTCTTCACCACCAGAGAACTGGATCCAAACAAAGAAAGCAGTCTATAAATTAAACTTTCAAAATCCTTATAAAAGCATTTCAGATTCCCTTCAGTTTGCCAGGAGTGTATTTCCTATCCCAAATGCATTCACTCCTCACTTCCCTTCTAAAAATTTATATACACACCATCACTCAGCTCTCAGCTCAATATCCCCRGTTAAATCCAACTGTTGCCCTCACATGTCCTTCTCTCTATTYCCTCCAAGTGGAATTCATATTTTAATACATACAAATACACACATATATAAAATGTGAATGCATATAAACATACTCATACAGAGAGAGAGAGAGAGAAAGAAAATGAAGGAGAAATTTTGTCTATTACTTAATTTCTTAGATAAATTTGGTAGTAGTGGCATGGCTCTAGAGTTGTATTTTCAGAGTGCTTCCCTTGGAAACAGATAGCATAGCTCCAGTTGCCATACTAGTATATTCATTTATACCTAATTATTTTGCATTTTCCAAGCAAGATGTGATTTTGTTCAAAGAAYATGTTCATGCATGCATGCATATACATGAATATTAACTTTTRCAGTCACACACACACAGTTCACAARGATGTTTGGCCCAGGGWTAAACTCCAGGATGACTGGTTTCTGGCATTATTTTTTGTTGTGTTCAATAAACAATAAGACACAAATTGTGGCTGATGTCATCACACTTCAAGAATGTCACCTCTTTGTCTGATATGTCAAATCTTGGAGAAAGTCATGTTTGTTGACAGTCATCTCATCAACTCAGTGAATTTCTATATCCATCTTTTCATGTGCTTGACTCACAGAACAAAATATAGAATATACAAAGGTAATTTCAATTATATCAAGATAAGGAAAATTAATGGATTATGATGTATAATCAGTTCTACTACATGAAGACTTAGCCATTTGAGAACTAACATGTAGAAGCATTTTGATTTCTTCCGTTTCTATTTGTTCTTTGTCCCAAGGGTTTAAATAGCATCTGYGTGGACTGCATTAGAACCTGACTCTCTCCTAAATCACATCCTGTTTTAGGGCTRGCCAGACGCCTTCTAGAAAAAAAAACTAAGGTACACATTTTTGCTCTTGGTCCAGTACAATCCAGTTCAAAGCAGTAGAGTTTTCATAGTGTGTTCCAAAATGCAAATTTCTCTGTATTATTTGCAAACTATAGCTGAATATAAAAGGATATTTATAAGGTTCTTCTCATAATTGTAATTGCCTGAGATTAACCAATGTCATTAACTCTTCAGGATCTATATCTATATCTATATCTATATCTATATCTATATCTATATCTATATCTATATCTATCTATATCTTTTAATTGACACAGACTTAAATCAGAGAATATGCTGTAAATCTCAGAACTGTGTGTCTTCCTAACTTAGACAATCTCATGTTCATGTCATTAGGGAAAACTGGTAGACTTTCATTCAAATCTGAAGTCCAGTACTGGATGTTCTGATGAACCTCCCTTACTCTTAGYGATCTAAGAGTACATCAGATGTTTTAATATTTCCTGCATGCATAAAGACTTTTTCTGTTATGGTTTGAAAATTCTCTATATGAATAAAGGAGAAATATCCTGTTACTGTATGAAAGAGAATATACCAGAAARCACATGAAACACAGGCTAGAAGCTGTCAGCCATGGATTTTTAGGCAGATGATGGATTGCTTATGAGGACAGAATTGCTGCTGGGAGAAATTCAAAGAAAATTTATCAYTTGATATTATGAATAAAGAGTAGTTTGAGTGAAAATCCTAGTTGGTCTACCTTGGAGCTGGATTCCATCACCCCCTTTGCTCTTTRTTCCACACGTTACAATAAAGAGGTAAGGGAGAAAGAAGAGAACAGGAGGAAAAAGACATCTCTTGTTAGTATTATGCAAACTTTTCATTCTGAATCTCTAAAATGCTTAGAATGATCCATTCTTCAGCTCAACGTTGAAATTTGGCAGGACCAACAAACCATCTGCACAAGTTTTCCTCAGCATTTCTAAAGATGAACAAATCATTTCCTCACTGCTTTCAACCATACCATTCAGCCTGTCTGGATAAATAGGATGTCATGTGATTATGGCATGGCATGACTAAATCAGACTAAGGGGTAGGTTCCAAGTCCTCTTTGGCAGCACTCATCTTCTTTCTTCTTCAAATAGCAATAGGGAAGGCCATGATGCTTGAATGGAAAACAGAAATAGAAAGACCTGTGAGACTGACCTATTTTGTGTAGAGATCTACCTGCATTACTCTCACCTTAGTGTGATATTTCCCAAAATTCTATTTCAAATGATCCAAAGTAAAGCTACTCTGCTGCACCATCTAGTGACAATGAGAACTGCACCTCAGACAGCTGCTCTWGTCAAAAATACTACCCCTTTCTGACATCCTTATTTCTCTTTAGACACAAGGAGTGAAATCCCAAGCCTTTGAAGTCCAGGGAGCTTCCTGATGTCTTCAATAGATTGAGGTTGTCATTGTTGTGTTCCATGAACACTTCCAGTACTGTTGGAAGAACAAAAAAAAAAAAAAAAAATCTCCTAATTCAGGTGCCTCTTACAGGCTGTCTTTCCAACCATGACACAACCATTCTGTACAGAAGTAAGACTGAATCACAGAAGACCAGATTGAAAAGCAAACGGCTAAAATTCAGGTTGCCAGGTCCTCGGGTTGTTTTTGAGCCTGTATCTAAGCTTCAGTCACAGCAATTACAGTTCTTTTCACTCTACTCCTTATGTTAGACCCATTTTAAAGTAGGATATCTATTTCTTTTATTAACCTCTCTTTACCATTCATTTGAGATGCACAAAGTAGTCATGCTTGGATGGAGGTCTGCATGTTTATGTCTTTAAAACTGTAGCTTCCTTAAAAAGCATATTGTCCCTAGCTAGAGTTAACTGCTTTTTTTGCTATATAATATTTGGCTTTGTACAATGGAAAGTCCTTGAAATTAGATATTTTTGTCTCTGAGATTTACATCATTTATTCCACAGACACTTGGATTCTCTAGCATTCTCTGGTCATCACATAGGGACAAAATTGGCGATGACACGGCCATCAGGTAAACCATTAGCTCTGTACAATTTATATGACTAAAGTAATAACATTTAGTTAATATATTTCACCATTAATTTTGTTCAGTTTATTAATTAATATATGTCCATCATCAATATGTCATTTTAAAAAAAACTTCTACAAACTTCCCCAAGCATGTAAAACACATTACTAGACAAGGATGGTTTCATGGTAGCATAGCACTAGCGGTGACATACGCTGGGGATTAGCTAGATGGCACTAGTGCATACTTACTCATTACCACACAGATATGACAGTTTATAATATGCTGGTTGGTTGAATTTCCTGGAGTGCAATTGTTCATCTGGAGCATGATGGTGCTATTGCTCTGCACTAATTATAGCACCATGTTGTTGAGGATGGACAACCATATTTAAATCTTCTTTAGTGTTTCAGCYGTGGTTCCCTCAGTTTGCAAGCTATATTTTAGTCAGTTCATGTTAATTATAGGAGGACAGGATTCCAGATACTGCAAGGTAATGATTAAGTGCTGGTGGTTAGTGCAGGTTTCATAAATTTTTAATAGCCAAGASTGTGAAAGATTTGCCTCTAAATCATTTTTCCACATCTAGATCTGAAATTAGAAACAGTAGCACTGTTGGTTCTGTGATGTTCTAAGTGTATTTTTTTTTCTAATGATAGCACTGAATCTTCTAAGAGATATTAGCTCTCTTTACAACCCAAGACTCTCTCACAGCAGAAACATATTTCCCCAATTTAAATAGACACTATGAATCTTTTAACTTAAGTTTTACTGTGCCACTTTACAGGAGGTTGTAATAATGTCTTTAGGGACTGATTAGAAAGTTGGAACCAAATTCATTTATCTATCATGGCTAGGGAAAATATGCAAATGCATATAACATCTGCAAGCACTGGTAGTACCTACACAGGGTGTCTCTCTGTCATTTCTCCTACCCAGAGGAAGGGCTTGCCTTTGTACACATTCATACAGCATTTGCTAAACTTTGTCCCGACTAGCACCTCTGGGAACTAGAGGTATATACATGAGTATATAATAACAATAAGTCATCATTCAAATTCAACATGTGGAGAAAATGGTTATAGCATAACCTACATGAGTGATTACTGCTGAACGCAGTTCTAACTTCATGGAAAATTATATTCAAGATGAATATTTAGACAGGCCTGTAAAATAACTCACTTATAATTCACCATTTCCCCAAGTAGCCTTTGCACAATTCCCATACAGCAGAACTGAAGTGAATTTCAAGGAAGYTGGAATTACAAATCTGTAGGATATACCCCCAAATGAATGGAGTGATCATGCAGTAAGAACATGTCTGGGTGGGAGATGGAGAAGGAAGCATGCTCAGTTGCCAGCTTCCTATCGCAGAAGAGATGCACAGTTGCTTGCTCTATCAAGAGGCATTATTCGGGTAACAGTAGTTTGGAAAGGAAACACTTGTTGATGTTCTGATTATTGTGTACTCATCTCTCGATGACTACTGTCTGCATGTCCACCAACTGATTTGGTGGCATGTCAGTGCACCACTGATTTTTCCCAAAATGTCCCTCACACCTAGGAGAGTCCTTCCATAAGTTTCTGTTGAGGTGTTTCTGCAAAGCTACCTCTTCTCGTGAATGAGGGCCTTCACATAGGTAATAAATTACACAAACTGAACTTCAACACATTCCATGATTTATCAGCATAATAAAAACAAAACTAACTGAAATTTTACTGTATRTATATCAAAGCTTAAATCTAAAGTCATTCATTACACTGGGTGGTACTGTTATGATTTTGCCCATATACTATGTTATTATGAAACAATGATATGTTGGTAGGCTGAAGGCTGTTTCACTTGGATAATCACCTGGAATCTACTCTTTTTATAAGTGTAGGTCTAGTCTACTTCTGGTGACTTAYATGGAGAAAGGAAAAGTGACTCATGCAAAGACACACATATTTTACAGGGTACACATGGATATGATAAAAAGCTGCACCTGGTGACCTTTGCATCAGCACATTGGTGTGACTTATCAGGTAATGTAAATGAAGAAATGCCAAAAAAARTAGTACCTCTGCAACATGCAGAGCTATTTCATTCAATAAGAATGGATCAAAAATTACCAAAGTTAATTACCAAAAATTACCAAATAATTATCTTCAAATGGTTACTGTACAAACATGAAGGAGGAGGACACAATGTTTGCACATATGTGGATTTTCAAGAGCCTAATTATGAGAATGTAACATTATCGCATGTATAGAAAAAGAATTTAAAACCCGAGCATTCACAATTGTATTTCTACCAAGCAATGTTCAATGCTAGATCCTATGTAAGGTTCACCAGTGTGTTAAACCTTTTACAGTCAGTAAGAAAACACTTTTCAATTTTTGGACTTCTATCCAGTGATAGAAGATGATGTCATAGATSTGAAAAGTCAGCCCAAGATTCCTTGATAATTATAGCACATTACAATACTCATGAGAGAGACACCAACCCTCTAYGAAGATTATTTAAGAGGTCTGCTGTGGTTCATGGATTTGCCTGATAGGAAACTAATTTTTTGCAAGGGCTAAATCAACAAGAATTTATTCTGGGGGGCCTGTCATCTTAAACCCAGTCCAGACCACACTGTAACACTCACTTAGGCATGCAGATCGACAGATGTAATCACTTCGTGTTCTTTTCTGGGATTTACCTCAAGAAGTGCCAAATTTGTTCTAAACTATGCAACAGTTGTGGAAAGCCTGCAGGCATCATTACATAATAGCTTAGTTTTCTTGGACAACTGGGTTGAAGTTTTGTTTTCACCCAGTTAAAGACTTGGGCTGTTAGAAATTAGTGCTGTCTTTGTTCAGCCCCCTCTGTAACTGTAGATGCTTCACACTAGGGCCTAGATGCAGTGCTCAGATTCATGAAGCAACGTCTGAAGTGACAATCACATTTGTATCAAGGCCATTAAAAAAGCATTGTCATCCAAAAGAAATCCTTCGCTTCTGTCAAAGTCATGGCAGATGTGATGCATTTCAAAACTCCTTTTCTCTTAATGGTAATATTGTTAACAAAACACARTCTGTAGAACTCTTAAATACTGCTGTCAATGTCCTACACTTTTCTTATAATTGATGAGTCACAGGAGATGATATTGAAGCAACTGGTTATATGAAATCTCTACACTGTACTTGTAAAACAAGTCAAAGCGGTTATTGAGTTGTAGCCTATGTCATCAAGGATATACTCCTTTTTAACAGTATCTGGGGAGTGTCGTTTTCTTTAGTTTTTAAGGAAGGGAGTGGATAACACCTATTTCTTAACCAACACATATGTTCTGTGTCATCTGGGGTTAAAGTAAATCTGATGCTTAAGAGATACTGTGATTCTACCACCATGGATATGACCAACTCCTCCTCTTGATCCATACAAAAAGAGAAAAAGGTTCTCCCTTTGCCGGGGATGGAAGAACCATTGTGCTTAGAAACAGGTTTCCTCTGTGAAAGACTCCTAACTCCCTTCCCATTCCCCTGTACACCTACAGACACCTTTGCTGGCTTTCACTGCCCCTCTTTCCACTTGGGCAATTGCCAGTCCTGCTAAATTCCYACACTGCATGTATCTTTGCACAATTTGCTGTTAGGTAAGTGTATCTATCATCTGCTGTGTTACCTCCCACCAGTTTCTCCTACCAGCTCCAGGACATGATGTCCATGCCCTCTGGTCTCAGCAAACACTTCAGAGTCATGTTTCTCCAGATTTCCTGCCTAGTCCACAATTTTCTTCATGGTTATCCCAGTCATCACACACTCACTGTGATCATTGAAGATAGGGTGARTCTGCAATCTGACTGCTAAAGAACATCCACAACTCTCTACATTTCACCTTAAACAATTTTCTCCATCCTAGAGTATTGCTACTGTACATAATGTTAGAGGATAAGTTAGTTACCTCAACTACATCAGGAAATAGTCTAYAAATTTAGAACTAGGTTTGTCGAAAGAAACTCTGTTTAGTTATCTCAGGGTCTCTATTTACATATTCACTATAGGATGAGGCATGTGTGTACACATGAGACTGTGCAACTTGAAGGATACACATTTTTCCTACTATCTGAACTCTTACCCTTTTTCTTTTCACTAAACAGACTTCATTATTCTCCATTTGCGTTGGACCCCTGCAAAACAATTCACAGTTCTTTACTGAAATACACTCAGACTTTCTGCATAATCCAGACACAACAGCTGACCCACATGCGAGAGCAGATAACAGATCTTGTCCTGCTTTCCAAGGATGATTTTGCTGCATATATGATTGGGCYGCTGAATTAAAAGACATCACTTAATCAGCATTTAACCTTGCTCTACCTATATATCAATCTGTATTTAAGCAGTTTGATACTAATTTTGAACTACCTTAGAATTCACCAGAGAACTAGGTTGAACTGTAGCCGTAAAAGGTAATYTCATGGTTTGCTTTGATGCCTATTTTGCTTAGCTCTCCATTTAAGCTGCATAGTCCAGTGGAATGATYGGTGGATAAGGATTAAGAAGTCCATTTGCTCAGCAGGGTCATTGTGCCCTTTGCACTGGCTAGGTGGATTAGAGAAGACCTTAGTGGGTGCCTGGCTGTACTTTTTGCCTTTGCTAGAAACTTCAGAGGAAAAGAGATCTCTAATTGTGTGTTTACATAGTCTTGTACAGAGAACCTTGATCAGAATTGGCATCTCGGTGCCGTGAAATACAAGGCAATAATGTATTTTCCATGCCTCTTGCCAGTCACACAGTACATATACCATGCTGATGATGCAGGAATGAAAAAGCAGACAACTAATCCGAACCTATTTAAATAAAACCACATTTTAAATAGAAAAGATGTGATAAGTTCTCATACTGTTCATTCTCCTAGTTTTAATGCTTGGCTAATGGATTCTGACACAAACTGTAACCCTCAACTGAGAAACTTCTGTTTATTTAGCGTGTAYGGAGGAGCCTCATGAGAATAATTATTACAAGCTATAACATCACCGATACTGGTTGATGCTTGTCATTTCATCACACACCTCTCACTACATGACATTTTGCTGGCGATGTCCCATCTCGTAGCCTCCCATACAATTTCCTGCTGGATGGGAGAAGTCTGTTCCGGGACAATATTTCACCCTCCATTAGTCACCCTCCTAAACAGAGCAGCACTTGGTGGAGGAAGTAGCATCATCATCCTCCTTAACATGGTGATCTTGGACATCTATGAACATAAATACACACAGTTACAGACTAACAGCTAATTTTTATTCTAGAAGAAAAAAAAAGGAAAACAAAACTGTGCCCCTGTCACATTATAAAACCATAAAAAAAGATTCCCAGGTGATTTTTTTTTTTATATGAAAATGTATCTGCCTACCTAAGGTGTTAGAGATCCTTCTTGCTTTTTGCTAAAAGCCTTTTCCCTGACAAAAAAAGCCGTGCTATTCAGGCTGTGAATTGCAGCTGTTGGTAAGTCAACCCTCTAGTGGCCACATCCAATAGAGAGATTACAGCAAGTTACACAAAAGCAAATATCTGCCTTTTTTTTTTTTTTTTTTTTTTTGGTCTGGCTATAGGAAAAGTCACATTCATGCTTAAATGCAGTGCTACCTAAATTAAGATAATGGGGGAAATACAGTATTGTTTAGTTTCCCAGTCATAAAAGTACTGTAAACATTAGAGCTGGATTGATGCACTTCTTGATGACTTGAAGTGGTTTTCATAAATGAAGTCCAAATATGTAATAGCTGCTCTCAATTTTCTATGAGAAGATTTATTCAAAAATAAATTTAGCTAAGGGGAAAAAAAGGAGACAGATTTGAAAGCTGAATTATTGCCAAGAACTGAAACATTGAAGCAGCCAGTCCCTTTTGAGACAGCTGCAACATTTCATGGTGTAAAGTCAGCGAATTTCCACAGGCCCTGCTGCCAGAGACCACAAAATGGTTTCAAACAACGGCTCACTTCATGATATTTTTGTTTTTTAAAAAAAAGTGTCCTTGTGCTGCTGAGTGGGCAGTGTGCACTAAGTTAGCAGATTAATGAAAATGTTTCACTGGCACAAGATTTTGATTGCCCCAGTGCAAAATTGCTTGCAGATTGGAAAACAGCATGTTTCATTTCAAACTCATTCTCTTCCCATACATTAGCACTTGTCAATGTAGCCATTAAGCACAGTCAGTGCAGAAATTTAATTACAAAACCATTTATTTTATTGAAAGAAAAATAAACCCAAGCTACCTCAAATGCATTAGGTGGGTTCAAAACATGTTCGGCTGATAACACCCAAGGGTAGAGAGGCTGCTGTAAGAATAATGTTCCTTTCATGTGTGGTGGGGASTCGATATTAGAAACAGCTGCCTATAAGTCAGTCTTTATTTAAGTTCTATTATGAATTAAAGAACAACTGATTTAATGAAGGAACTTTTTATATCTGAAGTTACTCAGCTGTGGTATTCATTCTCTCTTCCTTTAAGAAAAAGGCTAAATTTTAAATGCTAAGTAGGTGAACAGAACGATAGCTTTTATTGAATACTTTTTTTCCCTTTTTTGCTCATGTTAGCCTTTTGTTCTCCTAATGCTTCAAGAATGTAAGGTCTGCGGTATTAAAGGAAGTAACAAAAATGTGCTAAACACATCAAAAAGTTGAAAATCTGTATCTTATTTATGCCACAGAATTCTACGCTCTGCATGTCTTATAGGCATTTGGAAAGGCCCAAGAATAAGGATCTCTAAGTAAATGATAGATGTGGGTCAAGCAGCACTCTGATGTCATGGTACATATTGCCTCCGTCTCACTACTAATGAGCTGCCAATAACAGGTCTGTTTTACTGTTCTGCTTGAAGAAGAAAAAGAAAAGGAGTTGTAACCTTACTGGTTTGGACTGATTTGTCAATTTAAAGGTTTTTTTTTTTCCTTTTCTGTCTGAGATATTTGCCCACAATTTCTTGCAGACGTACCCTCATGCAGTCCACCCGACTGTAGAAGGGTGGGAGATGGAGGCGTGTGTCTTCAGCAGCACTTTGGGTTGGCTGTGATGGGGAAAATGGCCCTGCAAAGAGGAAGCCTCCTGGTGACACCCTGCTCGCTACAGCGAAGGTGGCTCGGTGTAGCACCAAGTTTCCTTTCCATCAGCATCCTGTGCTCAGGTTGTCAAAGTGCGTGTGTGGGCAGGGGCCAGAGGTTGCCATGGGGTCCTCACATCCTCAGCTTTCTTACAYACGAGTGTGAGGTGGATTAAGCAAGTATGAAAACAAAAGCATTTCATACAGGCAAAATACCTAATGTTTTATCTTCCTAGGCTCTCCTGGGAAGTAGCATTTCCTTTCATTTATGGAATTTCCCTGAAAGCACCTGCTTTCTGTGTTTACCATAAGCTGATCCCTAAGTTTGTTGACTTTAAAAGTCTCTAGCTGTATCCACACAGCCTTTCTATCCATCAGCGGAGATGTCGATCTGCACTCCACATTCCTCTTTAACAAGCAGGATGCAAAAACCTCCTTTCCCACAAGTCATCCAGGAGAAAAGAGCACAGCACAAGCACAGTCAGCCTGCACAGAGAAGGATGGGTCACCTTCAGCATTACAATGTTCTTCCGACCCTTTCTGACTTTTGCTAACTTCTCTGACTTTTTTGCCCAGTCAGAAGACACTGCAGCCAGGAAGGTTAAAAACAGAGGTGATGTATCAGCTTCTGAGTCTAGCTTCTATGTAGAAAAGCAGTGTGAAGAGACAGACACAACTCTCATACACCCTACACAAGCTACAAAATAGATAGCAGCATAAAATGCTCAGAGAGAGACATTTCATACCTGAACTAGGGCTTTCTTTATCCTTGGATTTTACATTTGTTAATCAGATAAGTTTTCTCTCTCTGTTCCACTGAGAGAATTGGCACAAAAATAATCTGAAAACCTAGGAAATCTAAGACTTGGCCTTCTATCCTGTTATCGTGCATACATATATCAGGGTGAAAAAAAATCCCACAAAGGCCTTTAAAAGAAAACCCACACAGATTTTGGTTTCTGAGTTGAAACCTTGCTGCAAGGGAGCCAATGAGGGAGAACAAATCCCATTAAAATATATGCGGGGGACGAAGTCTGAAGGAAAGCTCACGCTGGGTTACCCCAGGGATTTTCCCGAGTGTTAGGAAACATGCCACTTTGCCGGAGACATCCTGGAACGTCGCCTCTCACTGCAGAAAACTGCCTCAGCCCTGTGTCCTCCTCTGCTGTCTCTGTGTTCAGGTCCAGGGAGAGGCTGAGGGACGCAGCTCCCCCATCTGATACCTCCCAGTCACACTCTACAGCAACAAGTCTCTTTTTTTTTATTATTAATACTTTGGTATAAAAAGTCCCCAGGAGCTGTTTAAATATGAATTTGAGAGAGTGCTGAAAAGGGGGCTGCAGCCTGGGATGGCACAGAAGAGAGTTGCAAATTGCAAACAAACACAGCAATTCAAAACAAACGCCAGAGGACCAGCACTGCCTACAGAGGCTTCATTTGGTGGACTAGTTGAGGCCTGCAAACTAATAAAATGGCCTCCTGGACATGAAAGACACATAAAGAGTAACTAAAATGTATATTATTGACCTCAAAATGCTTTTGGAGAATATCGCAATTGGATTCATTCCTGTACTTTGTAGTACCTCTGCACTTGTTCTGAACCATGCCAAATACATGCCTGTCTAGACCTAGTACTGATTACATCCACTTACAGCAACCCTGCAGTACCTCTTGGGGTCTTATTCTTCTGTCTTAGCATCTTTTCAATCTTCTGTTCTAAAGCAGGAGCCCAAACACTTCGTTTTGCCTGTAGCAAATCCATCATCATTCACCTCTATAATGGTGAGTTACAGAAGTTTTCCTTTTCAGAGCCTACATGCATTTCTTTGCTAATGTTCCCAGGCAAAAACACCTGCCCACTTCAGGGATTTGGAAATTTCTATTCTTAGAACCTTAGTTTCTCACAGAGTTTAGCAGAAACTCATAGTGCACCTCTGAGGTAGAGAAATCTCATTCTCTTTTTACAGATGAAGAAAGAAATAGGGTAAAATTAGATTATATGATTTTCCCAGAACTGGAAGTCTACAGAAAAGTCAGGGTCTGCACGAGCCTCCCTGGACTACTTTTTTTATCTCCTTCAGCTCAAAGGGATTTGGAGTAGGAGTTATCCTAGATTTACAAGAGAAGCAGTCTCTGTTCTCCTAAATTTAGATACTCCCTGTGGTACCATAGTTCCTGTTTTCAATCCCTGCTCAGGACTCACAACAGAAAAGTAAGCCTCTTACCAGAAGTCATTACAGTAACTCACAGTATGCTCAGGTAGATCAAGTCTTAATGTACTGACATTTCCAGCCCTACAACCCTGTTTGGCTCTACCTTGCATCACTATTTTATTTTTTGGTTCCTTCAATGCAATGCAAGAGGCAAAACAGAATAAGAAAATCCAGAAGAGAAAAAAAAAAAAAAAGGATTTTTTTGGTTTTCTTAAAAGAATTATAGTATAATAAACTAGTACTAGGATAACCTAGGTAAATTTAACACTAGCTGCTTAACTTGTATGTAAAATGTGAGCCTTTCTACAGGAGATAATCTTAGCACAGTGGCCATGGGAACTGGCTGTCCTGTCAGGAGAAGAAAGGATGAGGTGGAAGATGCATTCAGTTTCAGTAATGGTAATACCAGCTCCAGCACGTGTGTCAAAATGGCCCCTCTCACCAGTTCAAAGAGCAGGGCTTGGTTTGCCAGCTCCACAGCCTTATTGTCACTAGTCTCTGACCAAATAGGCCTAATACTTAAATCCACTGTGTCCAGCAAACAGTTAACCTTGGGAAGATCCCCTCAGAGGAAGCAAGGCAGAGCTGCCCACCGCTGTGGCAGCAGGCTTCAACGCGCCTCCTTTGGCAGCGTGCGCAGGGCTGCGTCTGCAAAACACTGCACCAGCCAGGGGAGACAAAAATCAAGAGAGAGTGAGTGCAAACACATTCCCGTGGCACATAAAGCAGGGGCAAGTGGACGAATACTTGACTGCATGAGTTTTACAGCTCACTGGGTGTCATTCCAACAAGCATCTGTCACCGCCGCTGGCAGAGAATTTTGACAACAACTGCATTTTGGATCTCCGAGTTTAACACGATCGCCCAACCGCCAACAAACTATCAAAGCCTAAAGACCTAGCAAATGCGCRCCTTACCTGTTCAGAGCCTTCCTTCGGTTATATTATCAGTGACAGGAGTGACTATGTTCTTAGAACGGTGTTAGACGGCAAATTCACACACAAATCTGATTGTCAAACCAGCGCTCTGCATCTGAACTTTTGCAAGACTCTCTTAAGAGACATTTCTTTTTTTTTATACTGAGCATGTTTGGCTTAAGGTTTATAAACTTATACGTATTGCAAAAATTCTGGAAGAGCATGCGCAGGAATAGAAAATACAATTGTGTCTTGCAAGGAAAACAGAACTCTTCAAGCAACCTCCACGCAGAGATGTGGGTATAAGGAAAACATTTTTATAGCAGCTCAAAATTTTGGGACCCAAAGATGAACTCTTCATTCCACTGGGAATTTGGCTACAACAGCATTAGGATTAATGCATAATAAGATAGAAAAATCCTGCATCCAAAGAATCTGAAGTTTAAAAAGAAAAAAAAAAAAAGACACGGAGAGGTAAGTTAATTGGCTCGAGTTCAGTAGGAACCAGCAAAAAAGGGCAGTCCTGTCCTTATTGCTTTCTGCAAAAATAGAGGGAGCATCATGGTTCCTGGCATCTGCTCTGGATGTGACCCGCAAAGCTGCTAGGAAAGAACAGCAGTGCATCCAACAAACACTCAACACAGGTTTTTATATCAGATTTGGGACAATCCAGGCACAACATCCAGTGGGTCTAATGACCAGGTGAATATAAAACAAGATATGTTTTGGTATCAAAAGTGAATTATTTTTTTCCTAGCTCAGCCTTGGGGAGTCTTTACTCCAACTATGCAGAGCAAGGAATTGAAAAATCTGGAGAAATGACACGGCACATTGTGTTCATTTTACTCATAAATATTGCCTTGCTTCAAGCATTGCTGATGGGTGACACAGTTAAAGGCTGGATCGTGTAAATCCAAGAGCTGTGAAACTCTACACACTCACACCCGCCTCTGTGCAAAAGATTTATTTTGGTTGCTAACGCTTCTTCTCTTAGCCACGGTATGTTCTGTGTGGATCTTGATTTTGGGCCCAGCTGGGAATTCAAACATACTATTAGAGCATATCTTCGCAAATACTCTTGTACTAACATTGGTTTCTATCCCATGAATAGGAAAAATATAAAACCTGAATCATCTTTCTACCATATGAGTCAGAAACATATCCCTTATAAATATAGAACAGAGAATACAGCCAGCTTTGTTTAAATCTCTTCTTTCTAGGCTGGGAGACATTATTGCCCATTTAAAATATGTTGATGTTAACAAAGAAAAAATATTAAATCACATATTGGAAATCACATTCTTTTTTCCTAGCAGCTGTGTAACAGGTTAACACTTCTGTTTCTCTAAGAAGCTTTTATTAGTGGTCTGTTGTTAAATTACCGTAGAATTACTGTAGAAAAACTACGTGTTTATGTTAATAAATAACAACAACAACAACTTCTGCAGAAATGAAAACAATGTTCACAGTAATGAGGCTAATGATCCTTTTTTTCTACTTCTGTGCTAGGATCTGTAGCTTGGATTATACAAATGTAGAGGAAGGTAGTAAATTGTCATTTTCTCTGTGGATTTACAAGATCAATCTTGGTAATTTGTTAGTTACAGTGTATGTAACGTGATATTATTACTCAGGTTACACAAGAGGATTACATGGCTTACTAAATAAAGCAGTGGTCTTTACATCGGAGACCATACTTCCTTCCAGATTGATGCCTCGGCAGGCGAAATTAGACTGGTGATCTCAGCCTTCATAGCTATCTCTGGTGAATATAGATTCAGATCCCCAGATGACTGAGCACGACTTAGTCAATCATTCATCTCTATGTGCTGGATCACAACACCTGGATTCCAGATTGTTGCACATTTTTTATTCATCAGCTGTTGAAACATGCCAACGTGTGATTTTCAGYGCAAGATTTACCGAGTCCCAAACCTGTGCCTATGTCCCTGTCAGATAATTAAGGGCCTGTGAAATTCCATTCAGGCTGTATAAAGGTACATTCAATTAGAAGGGTTCATATTTTGCTGTTTGAAATTCTATTTTTCATCTTTGACAAATACAGGGAGAAGATATAGTTATTATTGTGTTGGATGTTTGATATAAATCATAGAGAAGAGAGAGAAGAAAGAGCTATTAAAATTTGTAGTGTAACTTCAGTTCAAGTTTGTGTTTTACAACATTTTTGTTCTGGAAAGTCCTTCCTGCTTTGACAGTCTGTTCAGCCTAAAATCCCTTTTTGTGGTTTTGTCTCTCACATCCTAAACCCTTTTTCTCTGCCCATGCAACCTGCCTTTTTCAAATACTTGCAGGCAGTTATCTGCCATAGATACCTTACCTCTCCTCCCTGTGRTTATTTTTAATACTACTTATTGACYTTAACCTAACATTTGAACATATTTCAGGTGAAGTGGGTCCTGCAATCAAATAGGATGCTCTAAATGCAACTTATAAAAACAGAATGATATTTTTACCACCAAGGATCAAATTGTTAGTGTCTAGCTTCCTTTGGTTATTTTTCTCTTTCTAAATCTTTAAATAAATTTTATATTGATGAAAAGAGCTGCACTGGCAGCTTTGAAGCTTGCTGGTCTCTGTTTATCCACAGAGGGTAAAGCTCAGCACTGCTCTATCAGTCCTGAGCAGGAAGGACCATATCTGTAGCTGAAAGACTTGTATTTAGGTAAAGGGAGCCTAACCATAGACCCTCAATACTGACCGTTTTTGATAAACCTCAAGCATCTACCATTCCTTTGCWTATATATGCTTGAAAAACAATCTAYCTTTTTTGTTTGTTTGTTTCTGGATGTTTCTGAAGACCTTGAATGGYACAACTGCAATAGTATATAAAAACAATAGTGGGCACTGAGTAATCTTAAAGCCTCTACTGAGAGTTGCAACAAGGGGACCATTTGTCCGAGCAATTRCACTTCTCAGGCAGTTTTTACTATTGGCAAAAGGGCTGTGACTGCCTATCAAGTGGACACCTACGCCTATAAATCACTAACTTTTGGTTATTATTGACCAAGACTACTTAAACAAAACAACTCATAGGTGAAAGAATTTGCATCCCATTACCCAGTTCCAAAAGCCACTTAAGTCTCTTCACCACAAATGCCATAGCTGTAATGTCATGTAACCCACACRCTGCTCTAACCAACGGTTTTGGAAGCCTTGGTTTGGCTTTGTGCTTTACAAGGACACAGACACACTAATATATGAAGGTCAGGCAATTTCAGGGATGTTTTCTGCATTTTTTTTCAATGTAGTTAAAATAGAACTAAAATTTTTATAGTTAACATAAGAAGTGGAAGTGATTTTTAGGCAAAAATAAACCTGTGTCTTGGCTGTAGTGCAGGAATCATTCTAGCCCACGACAGCTGCTGTCACCACAGTATCTCCCCACACTTGCCAGGCGGCACACGGAGCAGATGCCCCCAGGTGGAGGGATGCTGAGGAGCTGGGGGTCCTGCCACTGCACAAGGTGACTCTGAGCCAGACAAGGTGAAAGGGCCCCGTGTCGCCTCATCCTCACCACCAGCCCTCCTCAGGACCTGCCCCGGTCGGCGTGGCCCTGCCAGCGCGCCAGCAGCTGCTGAGGTTTCCAGGCAGCTTCCCAGAGCAGGAGCTGGGTGCTGCACAAACACCCCTTTACCCATCCCAAGCAGCTCGCACATGGCTACGGCGGAGAGCGAGCACCGCGGAGGCTCCCAGTGCTCCCGGAACGAAACAGCCAGCACCCGGCCCTCAGCAGCCCAGGCTGGGCACGAGGCTTGCACCGCCCCATGGCCAGAGCTGTGCCGGCCCTCCGCCTTTGGCAGCCTGCGTGGGCAAGAAGTCCTCCTCCACGGAACGGCCATCTGGGTCCTGCGGGGCCGCTTGCACTCATCTGATGGACAGCAGTGGGGTATGAACCTGCTCCCCATGCCATGAGGGTGGCTAAGATGCAACAGAAGYAATTTCCCGATGCTGTTCATGCACGCAATGATTTCTCCCGGCGGGAGTTCCCGTTTGCTTCAAGTCAGAGAGCAAGCGCAGGAGRAGCAAGGCCAGTCTCCTAAAATAGGTGCTGCGAAAGGATTGCTGCCCATGCAGAAGAGATGTGGGAGGGAGAGCAACGGGGATCGGGAGCGCGACTCTGGGTGCCTTTTGCCAGGGAGCAAAGGCACCACGTAATTATTGGGCTGAAGCTCCTAACAAAACTTATAAACACGAGGTAAGTGTACTTGCATCCATTCCAGAMTTTTAAACACAAGTTCAGCTTTTCTCCCACAGTTCACAGGTACAAATGCCTCTGGCTTTCTGGAAGTGACTAGAGCAGAACTGACTTGCTAGTTTTTACCCTAAGAAACTGTTGGTAGCCTACAGGTAGAAACCAAAAGCATGTCAGTTGAGATTTGGGTAAAATAAGAGTTGTACAGCATTAAGGAGGCTTAAGTGTTCAAATACACATCAGAGCTGCAAATTAGCCTGGTCTTTGTACTTTTCTTGCTTTACCAAGAGATCCAGAGTGAAATTTGCCAGCCTCAGTTAGTTCACCATCAATCACGTAGACAGATGAGGCTTCAGGCGCACACCTTCTGCTTTTTGAAATCACTTCAAGTTTTTCTATAAGGAAGGAGGAGGCAGATACCAATTATTTAGAAATAATTAGCAGGAAGCCAAATCAAATTATTTGAGAAAGTACAAAAATGCACTATTTTTTTTCCTGTAGTGCATTTGTGATTAAAATTTTATGAGGGGAAACGTATGTCAGAGTTCATCCAGTATTATTTAAATAGACTGGTATCATCTTGATTATGAATTGCTGAGGGAAACTTGCACAGTGTTAAATTATCTACAGCCTTGGTCTTATGTAATTTCTCAGTGAAAATTTCTGTATTAAATGTCTTGGCTTCTCAATTTCACAGTAAACTGCAGGTCACAGTCARCATGGCATCAAACTCAGTTTATAATAGGAACATTGGACACAAGCTCTCCAKTGCTTCAGTGAAGGTTATAAGAAGCTGATGTCTCTAAGATGGCAGAAGTTCTCCACACAGTGGCACACCATCCCTTCAAAGAGGGCTCTTTTGCTTTTTGTTGATTTTCTTGCAACGCCAGGGAAATACGTATAGCCAAGGCCTGGCAGGCAGTTTTCAAAGATCTTTCCCTCCAACATACTTTTCTTGTAAGGGCATGAGGAATCCTTTTAGTCCCTGTACCTCAAGATAAGGAGGCAAAGCCCATTTAAGCCAGTGGGAGGATTTTCATTTACATCAGAAGGCTTTTGCCAAGGAGCCAAAATATTATGTGAGTAAAGTCTGCCAGTACTTGCTTGGCCCCTGAAACAAGAAACGCAAAATCGAGCCAGRTCCACACTAGACTTCAGGAAGCAACTAAATATTAGCTCAAAGGAGTGAAACCCAGAACCCAAACTTCTGTATTATCCTATCTGAGCTCCTTTGTGAAAGCTGCTGCCCTGGGATTTACTCAGACACTTAGTTTTTTGAAGCGAAAGTAGCAATATGTCCATTCTCCAAAAAATGACCAGCCATAGGTGTCCCAGAACAGCAACTCCAAGTTTTGTTTTGCTTGGATTTAGATAAAGACAGGAATATCCCGAGTCCTGAGAAGGCYAGTTTTCATGTCACAGGCGGTCCCTTATGGTATATTTCCAACTAAAGCACTCAAAATACTGATTTTTTTTTCTCATTTCCCAGAGGGAGCGCAAGGAAGCATGCTGCAGCAACACAATCCATGGTAAAATTAGGTCTACAATAATATTTTTTTAAAATTTTTTTTCCAGTGGTTTGTTTGTATTCTCCTGCTGGGGAGAAAAAGACAGAGAAAGATTTGTCTTTTATGTTGAAGTCCCCAATAGCATGAATCCATTAAAAGCTGCATAAAACACAGTGAATTTTTTAAAGCAGTGTTTTTCTGCCTTCTTCCCCTTACTGCTCTCCCAAGAGATTRTAAAAAGAGCACAAGGAGGAAAGAACGAGATTAGCTGGGAGAAGGAGGCAGCATCTCCAAGGTGTTTCGCTCTCTCCAGCTCTACACTTAGTGACAGCCCCCAGTTAGCAGGGYATGGCGGTGGATGTCACATATGTCCCTAGCGTGCCCGAAGCACTTGTCACAMCGCGTCCATCCGAGCACCTCCGTGCTGGGGAGGCAGGAGGTTCCCACCGTGCCCATGTCTGCGTAAGACTGGCCCCAGTATGGGTCACCCCATGAGGGTAAAGGCTGAGAACCATCATTGAGAAAGGCTGAGAATCCCCATCGAGATCCACTTGCTCTCATGSCCACTGTCATGCCCAGGCGGGTAAGCGAGCCCTTAGAGACTGCAAACTCCAAAATGTAAAGCCAAAAGATTATGAAATCAGGGAGCTTTTTTTCCTTCTGCCTCTGGGCTACAGAGAAGCCAGGCAGCAGATAGTGCTTTCACTGGGCCTGCGGACACAAGGAAAATTGTGCTTATACCAGGATGAACTCATAGACAGCAAGCAGGAATGGAACTGCACGTCTTAAAACTTTCCCACTGGATAATAGTTTAAATACTCCCTCCCCAAGTAATCCTCAACATCACCATACAGGTGTTCAGAAAAAAATAGAAATGATGTTGTAATACATAAGTATTGTTAATATTTATGAATATTTATGAATATTTATGGATATCAAAACGAAGATGTAATCTGAAACAAAGCAGTTGCAAGTCACTCTTAAAAATGATGATAGAGGTTTTGAAGGGGAGTTATTTTCAGAGATGTGACCGCTGAACATGTGAATAGGTGGAGGCTTGCCATATAAATTGTATTTTCATCTATGTGAGGAAAAATGGTTGGTTTCCACAATGGAAAAATGAACAAGGCAAAAAATGTATCATTTAAAAACACACATAATCAGCTGGGATAGATTTTAATGCATGCAGATTACTACTATTTTACTTGTAAAATATCTATCTTTACTAGAAACACATTTTCTGGTTTTATCAAGAACTTCATGTTGTCTTTTCCTACTTAACTGCAAATAATTCTAACAAAAAAGATGGCAGTTTTCTGGTAGAGCTAGTCAGAAAAAAACAATATGTTTCCAAAACAGTTATTTTAGGAAAAATCTAAATAGCTCAGATCCAAATTCAATATTCAAGCAAAGCCCGACACATTGTCAAAATACCACTACACTTCCTTAATACATGGATATCTTCACCKGACAGATTCTCGTACAATAGTTTCCCCTTCTACAGAGCAGCTCATTGGAAAAGCTCTGCCTAAAGAGCAGATTAGATGCCACCTGGCTGGAGAGCCTACCCAGAGGCAGCTCCCATGCCTACAGAATAGCAGAGGACTTCAATTCCAATCAAAATATTTACACTTTCAGACAAGGTATTTTAGCTTTTTGACTAATACAAATAAATAAAATACTATAAAAAGCAAACACTTTTGCAAAAGAAATCTCACATCATCAGAATTAAAGCTRTGTAAATGACTGGATTTTTGGTGCAGAAGCGAAAAGGAAATAGTAGCAGTAATAATAATAATAATAATAAAAAATTTTAATTCTAACTAAGTTTGTTAATTTATTTATTGTGCTTATTATCACAAAATTACACCACAAAATATCCAAATTTCCTGTGCATTGACAACACTGGGTTTTCACCAGCACTGCCAGTTATGTAACTTCCATAGCCTGTTTTATATTTGAAAATGTTAGCACAGTTCAAGGGAAGTGATCATAAAACATGGATAACTTAAAAAAAACTACTGTTGAACACAACTTCTAATTGAACTTCCTGAGATGCAGTTACTCATGGTTAGTTTCAAATATACTGATTGGGAAAGAGCTTCTTAAATCATGCCATTTACAAGAAATTTAAATTGCATGATGTATGAGTGCAAAACAAATGTTTTATATTCAACTTTTGAAATCATATTAAGTGATAATATATTGGACTTAATCATATCCCATAATCCATAATCATATTGGACTTTTAAGTCCAATTAATTATTAGCTCTTCATAAACCCCACTTTCAAGCAGGAATCAACTTTATAAACCTTCCAACAGCCACATTTCTCTCAAAATATGCATTTAGGTTATAGTGTCGCAATCACAGAGTTACAGCTTCATTCCAGATTATTTAATTGGAATAATGTGGGTACAGTGACAAATACAAGTACCAAAGAYGAAGACCAGAGCCCATGGAATACACCCTTGATGATACTTAAGGAGCTCCATTTGAAATGTGCAGAAGGCCACATGAGTTTTTGCTGTCTGGTCATTGGGATGGGACCCAGTGTRGTTTGCTCTCGTTTTAGAGGTTGATCAGCCTTTTGGGGCATTACCTACACAGCAAAGCGTTACCTGGCATGCCAGGAACCTCCTGTTTTCTTAGGGGAGCAGCCTGCCGAAGCTCTGCATTACAATCGCACACATCTCGTAACCATTCAGTATTATCAGCTTCTCCGTTTCACCCCTTRGATCAGCAGCACTTTCTTGAAGGTATTTCTTTTCTTTGTGCGTCCAGCTGGGCTCTGCCGCAGCACGCTGGACGTCGGGTGGCGGCAGCAGGCGGGTGCATTAGGGCGGCACGGCCGCGAGGGCCGAGCGGTGCACCGCGCGTGGCCGTCACTGCTCCGCCRTTGCCACCCTGCAGGGCTTGCAGCCCTGCTGCCCTGCGCAAGCCGAAGCGTGCCAGGCTGCCTTTTCCCCAAGGACSGATGGCTTCACTGCCAGGTGACAACAAAAAATCTCCTCCCTCTCCTKTTTGTTACAAAACGACTACATTAGACCAAAGGCAGCCTACAGGGTCTATATCAAGCTGGGGAAGCCTTTGTTAGGATGGCTGTGGAAGAGGACAGCTCTGGGCACACTTGCAAGAGCCATTGGAGAGAGTTGGGGTTGTTTGGGGATGGGTGAGTTATGAAGGCTAAGTTACGTTCCAGTGAGATTTGGGGCAGTTTCTACCATTGACTGCCCTGGCACGGCTGCCATAGCGAGGCCCTGTCTGCATTAGGGAACTTCTGCTCCACCAGCTGTGCTGGCAGGGTTGTCTCAGCTGCACCAGCAGAGAAGCCACTGGTTGGTGAAGGTGTTCTCCCACCACCACCTTCACGCTGCCTGGTCAGGGCACATCAGCTGACTAAGAGCTTTTCTGCCAGGAACCTTGTCAGTACTGCTCTGCAAGGCAGATAAATGCTTATTTTGCACTTGAAGCTGATTGTTCTGCCAGACAAATTCCTAAGTGCGAATGAGGCCTTYGGAAAGGGGTATTTCCAATAATCATACCTAGGATCTCTCCTGAACTGAGAAGAATCTAGGGTTGCGGGGCCTTGCCATCTCCCCTCCGCMTGAGCTGTGAGTTTAATGCTTCACCCTAAGATCGGCCCCCACAGCCTCTGTCCTTACCCCTCTTGGCACGTGCAGAGCAAATTACCCCGACATGGGCGATGGCACAGGAGACCTCAGCAGGCAAAGAGAAACTTTAGGTTTCCAAGAGCTCCTGCACACACCACTTCAAAGAMGGTCGGAAGCTTTGTCTTCCCACTTTCAACTGATGCCTGTCACCGCTGAGTGCTCTCCATATAGAATCAATTAGCAATAGCCAGAGTCTCTGGGGACTCTGTAGAGACTGATTTCTTTCTCTTCTGTAATGCTATCAGCTTTTTCTCCTCAAAGGATTGTCCCTATGACAAGAAAGCAATGTAAATAAGGTGAGGGGAAGTGGAAAGCTCCCCCAGGTGAGGCTAAAGTTATGACTGCTGTACTAGCTGGAAACAGAGCCCTATAGGGCCCAAGACAACTTCTCACCTCTGCCTCACAAACACCCTTGCAGAACAGTCTTTCCAGAACATACATGTGCAAGARGGATAAAGCTGGTTGAGGTCAGTCACTTGCTCTTTAGCCTACATAGTTCCCATACCTCTGTTTCAGATACAGTTTTGTGATTTGCCCTGTAGAGAAAGATGAAAAACATTAGATAGAGAAGTGAGGTTTTTCAAACCACAGATATTTATACCCTGTTTTCTACTGTTATAAACTGGAAGTCAATGGAGCTGTGCAATTTACAGCAGTGTGTTTCTGACCCACTGAGTTTAAAAGAGGAAACATCCATTCTTGCAGGATTACAGGATAAATGTCCCACAAATCCCTATTATTTGGAATATTTTTTTGAATGTGCATTCTGTTGGCAGGATATGACACTGATTATGGGTGCCCACACTTCTAGCACAAATATTTCACTGAAGTAGCCTTTTTTAAATACAACATCATTTGTGGATGACCATGGACTAGTTGGTATATGTCCATTTCTTAAATTAGTCTGCCCGGAGGCTCTATTCCTTCTTCTCTTATTTTTTTTCTCCTTCATTCTTTCTGTGGTCTCACATTTTATTTACCAAACTGGTTCATGAGGGTTCGAGGAAAGGTACTGTCTGTGCTTTCCTAACACAGAATGGATTCCAGAGACATTTCAGAGCTATTCAGAAGGAGAGCTTGGCAAGCCTTCCTGTCACGGTAATTCATACAGGCTTAAGGTTACCACTCAGACAGAAAGAGAAAAACAAATATAAGTGGAGGAATAATTTTCCTAATTGTTTACTCTTTCAGTATGATCTCATTCATGAAACTCATGGCTTTATAATTTTTTTATATGTTCACATAGAATAAAGTGTTTTATTAAAGAAAATAGATGTGATGACTCTTCCTACTTGGGTGTTATTTTCTCACGACACCCATTGCTTCCTAGACAAAGTGGCTGCCTACTTTCCCTGCTGACACAGCAAGGCAGGCAAAGTAGCTCAGCCTTTAGCATTCTCAGTTTGCCAAACCTCATGCTTTGGGGTGACAAAAAGGCCAAAGTTTAGTAAACAAGGACACCGAAGAACAAAGGAGAATGTGGCCAAGCACCACTGGCTCCTGYCTGAAGAGCTGGAGCTGAAGGGAGGATGGGTAGATAGGAAAAAAATTGCTTTTTGCTTGTGACGCAGTGCTCAGGTGACAGCACTTGGACCTGCTGAATCACCAGTGCAAAGATATAGGTAGATGGAGTAACAAAGGAATTAGAAAATAATTGACTTTAAATATCTAAATATAAAACATTGTCTCTCTATTATCATCATTCCTTTACTGGCTAAAAATAACATAGTTTTCAAAGACAGGTTGCAAATTCTTCAAAGACTGGGAGGTATTCAGATCTAGATTTCAGATTCTTCTAAAATTTGTGTGAACCCTGACCAGAGCCTGTCTTTATTGAGCTATAGTCATTTTTTCTCTATTACAAATGGCTCCAGGTGAGAGTACCAAAATATCACCATGGAAATTCTCTTGACATTACTTCCACCATTACTATAAGAAGAAAATACGAGAAAATCCTGATGAGAAAACCTTAGAAATATTTCTTTTTCTCTCTCTTTCTTAGTTAAACCTCAAAATAACACAGGAGAGTGGAGAGTGCTTTCCCAATTTGTTCCCAGAGGAGTGATAGAGTTGCCTATGATAAGGGCAAACTTGTTTGGGAAGGAGACAAAATTTCCTTTGCGGCATGTGCAGAGCTACAAAAAACTTCTGCTGGAAGTAGGAACCACTTATTGGCTTTCTGCTTAATGAGTTAGATGCATTTTTTTCAATCATACATTTATGTGAAAAATATAATAAAAGAGTATAAAAATCACATAGTACAGCATATGTATAATGGATCTGGGGAAAAATTTAGAAACTTGACTAGAGCATGCTTGGTTTAGCATCTGTGGCATTCACTGGAGTAATGAGCACTTAGAAAGTCCAATGAAAGAGGGCACTAACGTCTGCTTTAAGGGATGATCATACATCAGGGACAGCACAGAAAAGAAGAGGTGGAATTAAAAAAAAAAAAAGAAACAAAATGCATTACAAGACTCCATTTGAGGGAAATACGTTATTCCCATTAGGATGTTTCCCTTCTGCGTTTTCATACTTGAGAGACTGGATAAGCCTTGGGCAAGCGTCTAAGCTTTTAAATGCTTAGCTGGAGCTGGAATCCCAAAACCTTTGGAGCGGGCCCACTGAAAACGCTAATGTACAAACAGCTTCCACATAAATATAAAATGCAAAAGATATCATTTATAAAATAGTCACGGTGCCAAAGAATAATGCTGAAACTGTCCAAAGGTTTTTCACATGTACCACATACTGAAAAGTCGCTTGACTGCTCAAGGCTGCTTTTAAAAAAGTTTTGCTGGAGCTGTCATTGCTTCACTGGATCCCAAAAGTTACTTGAGAAGCAGTGTGCAAAACTCAGCTCTTGGCATCAGATTGCATTGGCATCTCCCTCAAACTTCAGTTCCTGAGATGCTAGCCTAAACAAATCAGCAGAGTTCCACTGAAGTCTGGGTATTAATATTTATTATTTGTATTCAGCAGCTCAGCTATGCTGTCTCTGTGACAGACATATTACAAGGAAATCATTTGCTTCAGATGATGTATATTGCTTCATTCCAGTTGAGCTAAAAGCTACACAAAAGTTCAAGGTTATTTACTAGATCTGCATGTAACATTCATGAGGCTTCTCATTTTTCAAATCAGTGTACTTGCAATTTGCATCTCAGATGCTCTTCAATGCACTCAAAACCTGGGAATGAGAAGCATTAGCAAATATATAGGTACATCTTTATTAGAAAGCAACAACAATAAATATCATTATAATTCAAGAGAAAGATGCAAACCACGCATGCTTTTATTATAGCAGTCTTACTAGAAAAAAAATGACCCAATGGTGTTTACAATTGCACTTTTGTGCATATGCCTTTAATTTCAGGCACTTCTAATGGACTTTCTGCCACCAAGTCATACTGTCATACAGAGTCATGCTTTTGAAATTCCTTTGTCATTTCAGTTCTTCTATATTTCAAGATATTTTTCATCAGACACAATTCAGGCACTTGGAAATACAGTCTAAGAAACTGCAGTGGTTTGGACAGCAGAAGGAATATTGTTATTTGGAGCAAGTTTGGGGAGATGTATTGGCAAGATTAGCAGAAGAACCTTTCTTATAATTCAGTGACCAGTAAAATAAAAGCTACCATAAAACATTATTAAAGATGGCTTGTAGGCAATTGGCRAGTCTTTGTATATGTTGTTATGAAAACTTGAAAAGACTGGGCACTCCCTTCCTAGAAAAATATAGTTGAATTAACAAGATTCACATAACTCAGACATTTACTTTTGAGGAGAACTGTAACTACCCCTTCTGTGCCTCTGCAGTATTGAACAAAAAATTATGCTCTTAAATCATTTGACAGTAGAGCTAAGCAGCAGTCATTTGYAGCAAATACCAACCTTTACAACTTTAAGTCATGTATATTAACGTTCAAAGGCATTCAAGCTATCTTGTTTTTGTTGGAARACCAAGAAATATATCTGATTTTACCTTCGCACAAGTTACTAGTGATTTTAGCTAACTGCATCTGACTGGTTAGTCAGACTGTCTATCTGTATTTTTTCTCCAACTTGACTCCAGTTCYAAGGGGACAAACAGTAACTTAGATGTTCTTAATACTACCCCTCTTTAAAGTGAGCTTTGCCTTTGGGCCTCCTGTTCTTTCACCAAGTCATTGTGGAGGAGAAAGAGATAGAAGACAGGAGAGTTACAAGTGCATGACAGTAGCAGTAATAAGCCCCAAGTGGAGAGGAACATGAAGGAATGCCTTTATTAGGGAAAGCATTAAAGGCTCCAAGGTTAAGTAAATGAAAAAGTTTATTCACATGGCTCRTGCTACAATTTTAAATTGATTTTAGCTATTCTGCTCTGATGAATTCTAAGGTCATAGCAACTGTAAAAAATAAGAAAAACACCTGAAAACGTTATCAGCACAGGAAAAACACAGGGTTTAACAGGAAATAAACAGAAGACATTTCAAAACAAAGTAATATTATTTGTTCTTTCTTTTAAAGATTTACTTCTCTTGTAAGAGAAGCTTGTTATTAAAGTTTCTTCCCTTCYACAGCAACAGCATCATGGTTCTATAACACTGTTAGTCTGGTCAAAGCTTATGTGGGCCACAGAAGCCAAAGCAATGACAGTTTACGAGAGCTGGAAGCAGGAAAAGGGTGAGAAAGATGAGGAGAGACAATATTAGTCATCTACAAAATAAAGAACTAGGCAAGAGGGCAAAATYGCTGAAGGGCAGATAGAACTAGTAGTGCAGAAACACAGCCAATTTCTTTTTAATAAAAGAAAAAAGAAAATTGCACATGCTCAAAGAAAAGTCCTTGAAAGTACCTGACAGCAAGCTCTGACTGAAGGGGAAATAGAGATTAATTTCCAGCAACTTAGGYCCAGCAAAATCTTTTTTTCATTAACCCCTTTTGCTTTGGAAATTCAACTCAATGTGCCTTTGCTGATAAGGAATTTTAGGGCCCAGTCACACACAGGATCTTTTAGGATCAGGATTTTGTCTTGTGAGCTCTGCAAGTGAGTACTTTAGCTGGCTAAAGCCATTTTAGCTTCAATTGCTGGAGTGCATACATACCACACTTTYCATTTTCTCCCGCTCTTAGCTTTAACTCATTGCTGGGGTTCCACATAGGAGGTCATGGTTTGGGCTTCAAGTGCAGTATTTTCCATCCACCAGCTAGAAGCTAACAAACATTGACTGAAATAAATTTGTGCCCATGCCAAATTCAAAATTAACTGCCCAAGCCAAGCAAGGGTTGATGGGATGAGGCCAAGAGGCCCCCAGGTCTGCTGTTGAGCTAATGGAGCAGCCTCATGCTGCCAATCCAGCAAGGGAGACTTTTTTATTTAGCGTATACATTACACAACATGTGCAATAATTTCCACATTCAAAGAGAAGACTTTATTTATAAGCTGCCTATGTTGAAATGGTCTCTTATTACAAGGAAGCAGCAAATCAGGTTCAGCCTGGAAATGAGTTCTCATTTTCTCCTTCAGTGCAATGTTCAGTGACATGTTGCTCATTCCCTCCAAAACTACTTTACAGATAGTTTTGGTCATTTCCTGAACTCATGGGCCCTAATGAAATATATTCCCTAACCTCTTCATCTTCTTCATTCTTATTGGAAGAGTCAGTGAAATGCTGAATTTGAGGAATTGTATCCAAGAAGAGTCCCTGAGATGAAGATATACAGTTTTATTTTGAGCCTGAATGTGCCTTTTTCATCATCAACCATTTCAAATATTCTGAAGGTTTTTAGGTGGATTTCCTATATCAAACTTTGTCTTTTCTATTAATGGAAATTTGAATTAAATACTTAAGAATAAGATTGGGCTGAATCTTCCCACTTACTCTGACTGAATAGATGTATGAATAGGTACTGACACAAAGGAAAAAAAATGCCCATAGTTCTGTCTTCATCTGTGGGCTTGAGTGGCTTTCTCTGAAAATTTCAGTTTCCAGRTTCACCCATTACATCATTCAAATTGTTTATCAGACAGGATACGACTCAATATTAAAAAAAAAAAGAAAAAAAAGTCAGGATGCTTCCAAAGTTATTTCTGTATCATTTAATAGTCCAAAGGTGGTCTTGGATAACACRAGATGAGTGGATTTATCCTACCGTTTAGTTTAAATTACCCCTGGCTTAGAGAGTACTCGTGGAACCATCAGTAGCTGGGAAACATTTTTGAACATCTCTTTTTGCTCRTGTCTTCTGTAAGGATGTGATTACATAAACCAGTCTGTCTCYGAAGAATCCAAATGTCCTGGAAACAACTTGACTAATTTTTGCTAAAAGCTGTAATAAGGATCTGATGTAACCCTTTCTACTCCAAGAGAGGACAGCTTATCTCTCAAGACCATTACTTAACAGAAGATGTGTACCCAGGCAACCAGTACCATAATTAATCAAATAATTGACCTCTTAATTGGTAGTTTGAAGTACTGAAGTGCACGAAAAGCTCAAAATACACAAAAAATGACCAAGAATCTCTGTTTTTAAATGAGGAAAGCATGGTCTAAAGCATCTCAGAAACTTGGTAAAAGACAGTATTAACCCTATCAGTCTTCCATGATGACATGTTGAGTGATATCAGATCCAGTGAAGGGACAGGAAACACACTATATCAAGCTACTTTGATGACTCCAAGAAGATGGACAAACTCCACTTCACACAGTAATTACATTTGCAGACACTGTAAATCAGAGTTCTTGAAGCAACTGGTCAGAGAATATGCAAGARAAGACACTTGATTTATTCCTGAACCCAGTAGATGTTCTTGTTSAAAACACTGTTTTTGAAGTACACTCAAAATATACATCCACAGGAATTTAAAAGTTAAAACCAAAAATCTWCCCCGATAATAATTACTAGTAAATTTAGACAAAAAAGAAATAAAAAGAATGAACAGAAGTTACTCACAAATGGTACAGAAATTGTTTACAGACTATGTTTTAGAGATKCAGAATCAAAATGTATAACTGGCTGCAGCTTTTGAAAGAACCAAAATAAGCATTGGCATAGGTGCTCTATGCACCAGAGTATGCTTAGATACAGAGTATGTATATTTACATACAGAGTATGCTCTATACACCAGAATATATATATATATTAGGACCAAGAGAATATGCTTCAAAATATGGGGGAAGTTAGAAAACAGCATAAATTAAAGTAAGGCAAAAGTAAAGCCAGAGTAGGAATGGGGAAAAGTGACTTACATGAACAACTTTCTAAAAAGATGAAAACTTACAATAAAAATAATTCTGTAAAAGATCACAGACAGAAAGCCTGCCAGAGAGCCTCTAGGGTTGATGGACAGTCACAGCATAGTAAGAGTAATTGCATAGCACAGCAGAAAAGATACTGCCTCTTATTTATTTTGGAGAAATTTATAGAGGATCTTTTCAAAGGAATGAGTTGGAAGAAATATCTCAAACTTAAATGTCAGGAAAAAAGCTTTTAGGATAAATCACTAAAGCAAATAGCAACAAACTGGCAGAAGGAGGAGATGTTTTTTGAAGAGTTCAAAACTAGCTCARATACAAAAATATCAAACTGTTATCTGTGGTACAGAATTAATTCCTTGAACCTGTTGCTACCATAACAAGAGGAGGGGGCAGACCTGACCTGACTTTTTTTGCAGAAGTAGATGAGTGACACAGGAAACTATAGATCAGGAAATATGACTTGTTTATCAAACAAATTGGTAGAAACCAGTCACAATGTGGCGAGATGGATATATTGAGTTTATTAGGAAGGTCAACGTAGGTCCCTTTGGTRGAGTGTAGCAATGCAGCACAGATTTATTTTGATTCTTTGAAAGAACAGATGAGCTAGAACCTCTGTTAAGTGATGTATCGATAAATAGAAAGTGAAACAAAAAATGAAATTGAAAAGTTTGTTGATGATTCTGAATTATTCTGGGAGTAAAAACAAGTTTGCAAAGAAGTGCAAGAGAATATCACATTAGAGTGATTGGGCAATGACAGAAAAAAAAAATCAATATTAATCCCTGCAAAGAAATCCAGGGAAGAATGCCTACATTTATGGGTTGCTAAGTACTAAACACAACACAGGAGATTATGGATTTTTTTTTGTTAAGTTCATCAGATGGTGGTGGCCAGAAAAGATRAAAAATAAATAGAATTTTAGGAATTAGTAGGAAAGGAACAGAAAACAAAACAGTGATACAACATTATGCCATAGCTCAATCCCATAGCCTACCTGTGTCTGGAATATTGTGTACACCTTCAGTCTCTACATCCCCAAAATYATGCAGTGGAGCGGAGAAAGAACAGAGAAAGGCAAGAAGGACAATCARTGGCATGAGATGGCTTCTGGAGGAGAAGGCAGGCAATGGACTGTGACTCTCCAGCATGGAAGAGAWATGACTGATAGAAGATATGCTAGAGTCTTCAGTTTATGATTGAAATAGAAAGATTAATATGGACGAGTTATTTTTTATTTCTCATAACACAAGAACCAAGAGATGCCAAAACAAACTTTCAGGCAGTTCCTGTAAAATAAATAAAAAGAAGCTTTTTTTTTTTTTTCCCCTCACAGGATTTATAGTAAATTAATTGCCATGCAATGCTGCAGAAGACAAAAAAAAATTCCTCTAACTATAAATATGTTCAAAAAATATTTTAACAACTTCATAAGAGAAAATAAAGAGTTCATTGAAGGCTATTAAACCTGTAGATGTGGATATTAGGCTAGGATGTCCTTGTAAGTATACTAAAAACTATGCTGAGCTGTGGAGATTTGTAAGAGAAGTGCTAAGATCAGATGAATGGAGAACGAAGACAGACATTTGGRCGTGAAAGCAGCAGAGGGAACATTGCAAAGAGGTATCTATGAATGACATCCATTTTAGCAGGTCCTCAAGATCCCAGCACATCTATATGTATCTTTCCAGGACAGTCAGAAAGAGAAAACAAAGAGCAGTAGAGAACCAGATATGGTTTCCATCTAGGCTGGATAAAGACTTAAACCATTGAGGAACAATTGCAGTGAGCCTTAAGACACCCAGGTAACTCCTTGCCTGGACTGTGGATAACTCCGTACAAAGGTTGGAGAGGCAGAAGACCACAGTCTGTCAGCTCCTGAGGGAAGCAAAAGACACATCTAACCTCAGCACCTACTTGCCAGCCCAAAGATAGTAGAAGTGATAACAACTCAGCAGTCAAGAGTCTCTTGCCTTCTGTTTTTGCAAAGAACCCTGACCAAATACCAGATATACAGATTTTGGTGCTTGCATACTGGTCAGAGAGTACTTTGACACACAGATCAGTGCTTGTGAATGTGTGGGTATGGTGCTGGGTTTGTGATTGGGTGAAATGTTTTGTTTTAAAACAGACTCACAGAATACTTGAGTTTGGAAAGCACCTTTAGGAATCAWCTAGTCCTCTGCTTAAGTAGGGTCAGTTAGAACAGATTGCTKAGGACCAGTCAAAAGTCTGAATATCTCCAAGGATGGATAGTCAACCTCACTGGGCCTCCTTTTTCAACATTTGATCACCCATTTGATCAGCAAAAGTAGTTTTACTTAGGTGTAAGCGTGATTTACTGTGCTCCAGTTTATGTCTGCTGCCTCTTACTGTTTCACCAGATACCACAGAGSAGAGTGTCTCTTTTCTCCCCACCCTCAGACAATATACTTACTGATATGACACTCCCTCATGTGACTCACATTGAGATTTGCAATATTGTCTCTGCAACACTGCTAGAGTAGATGTCAGAGGTAAACCACCTCTGTGGATTTGCTGTGAGTATAAATGTGAATACAATTACAAAGAGCAGATTTATAGTGATTTTGGTTCKGAAATATCTGTTGGTGCTGCCTCCCAGGGCACTATACAACCTTCCAACAAAGGAAGCCAAAAGAACAAAAGCAAGAACATCTACTTACGTTATACTTATTGTGGCTCATGCAGGAGCAGCAGATAAAAGACCCAGCAAAATAGTGGGGAACTATAAATGAGCTTCAAGTTCTAGTGAAACATTTGGGTAATTCATTCCCTGCTTCTTTCTTACTTTACTTTCTTACATTCCTGGTTTTGATATGAAACGTTTGTCCCCCCAAATGATTTATATTAATATAAAAAGGCATTAAACTAAGAATACAGMATGAATTATTCGCAACATAGTGAAATGAACTTTTTTTTGTGCTAGGACAATRGAGGTTTTAAATTTACACAGCACTTCAATCATGAATAATTTATACTTGGAAAATCTTTCCAAACTTCAGATGAAAAGTGAGAATCGTTATATATCGTGCTAAAGCTACCAACTCGTATACATGACATCAAGTCATATATTACAAACATGAAGCCTTTCACATTTTACTGAATGTCATAAGGTTTGCAGTTCCCACATTGTGTTTTAGTATTTCTGCCAAAATTGCCAACAAAGAACGTGTCTTTAACTTCTCTGACCCTATTGTGTCAAAAATATCTCTCATACACCCCATACTGTATCTTTTAGACCTACTCAGTGTTCATTTTTGAAATTTCAGAAATGCTCAATAGCAAAACCTCAGAACATACAACACAGCTTCCTTACATCTGGAATCATACATCAAAAATTATGTCTATGAGCTGTGTTCTGTGTTTTTTTCCTACCAAATTAAGGAAAGAATTACTAATATTTCAGCTAAAATAAATTGGTCCTGTAAATAGCTAAAAAAAGGATAATTGATAAAAAATAAATTACTTTAACTCTTTGACAGACATTAAGCATTAGCGAAAAAAATTGCAGAGCTTGTTGATTCTGGTAGCAAWACAGAAGATATATACTTTCTAAAATTAGAACTTGGTGTTGATTAATGTATCATTCATTACACTACTCTTCAATTTTGATCGTGATTTACTGCTTCAGCAGCCGTATGTCACTTTCCTGTTAGAGTAGGCACTAACAACATAATGTGAATACTTGAAAGTGCACATCTAGTAAGCTCACCAATTCTTAGGCTGCATGTCGCCTCAACAAGATCAAATATTGAGCATGTGTCTCCCTCACTAGATARCTAGTGGTGCATATTTCTATTTTCCTTAATGACCTTATGGCTGCTTGAGGAAGAATATGACACTCAGCCAGATAAGATGCTGGATTTCCTTCAGGTGGGCTCTTCTACCACAATGGGCCCTCCACAGGTGGTTTCCCCTCAGTAAAATCATCTATCAACACAAAAAAAAATTTCCAGAGACAATGCATGCTTGCCTTAACTCTTAGAATATCTGTGAAAAAGGAYGGATCTCACAACAAGCAAGGAAAGCACAAAGGAATAATAATCAATCATCTCATGTGTGCCTAAGGCAAATCAGTAAACTCCTTGGGAAATTAGGTGGGCTGCAAATGTGCTTTAAAAATGGAGGATAAGCCTAYTGGTGGGGCCAGCATGAGCACTGCGGCCCAATCTGCATCATCTAAGCAGAACACTGAGATATCCACGTCTGCGAGGGTGACAACTGAGCACTGAGACCAGGATTTGGCTGCAAATGCATGTTTGAAGCAACTGGGTGCATATCTGGGAGGTGACACTGTGCCACATGCTCTAGGTGTCCCTACTTGTGCAGGGGGRTTGGACTAGATGATCTCTGGAGGTCCCTTCCAACCTCATCAATTCTGTGTTTCTGTGATTCTGTGATCATCTAAATCGAGTACCCCAAGGATACTGATACACAGAGTCTWTTGAAATTAACTGAGTTACAGGAGCCACTGGCAGGCAGGTGATTCCTCCATGGAAGAAGAAAAAGAAGATGCTGAAAAAAACATGATTTGTAAAAGAAAAAAGAAAAAGAGAGTGGAAAGTTTGTTTTTCTTTGTTTCCTTGTTTGTTCATTTTCTTGGGAACACTCCCTCACAAAGGATGCACAGAAGAACAAGAAATTTAGCACAGACATTGGTGCTTTTGTTTGCACCTCCCTAGGCAGACATACTGGAATACAAGCACTTTAGCCTATAAGAAATTCTAGGAAAATACAAGGACAAGCCAGAGATCTTGAAAATCCTGAGGACAAAGCACAGTGACGCCACAAATGACTTGCKAATATATGCAAAGGCTGCTCTAGTCAATCATATTACGTCCACATAATTCATGTTAGAGCTGGCAGAGGAGAGTTTGGACATCTGGAAAGGGGTCTGAGGACCTGCTGTTGGAGGGAAAAGCAAATCAACAGAGATATTGGTGGAACATCRTCCTCACCAGTGGGTAAGGCATGGAGCCTTAAGCTTCAAGCACAAAACTCTCTTGTCCAGAAGATCAGCCCACCTATCTGCTTTGCCCTTGAAGTGCAACCCTCTGTGGAAATAACTCTGGTTAGAGGTGGAAAGGATGTGTCATAGGGCCACAGCCCATCACACATACCTGCTGTATTCTACCACATTACCGAAAGAACACGTTCACAARCAGCAAATTCTGGCGTTATGAGAATAACGTGACACAGTAGGACTTGGTAAAGCTCAGAAGCAAGCCTGAGTGACCACTTAACCAATAACAGTAAACCAAACTCACTCCGTTTTTCTGAATGAATCATATTTAGATGACCTGTGTTTCAATTCCTGTTTACTTAAGAGCAGCACAAATTCCTCACAAAGAATTCTAACAACTTCCTTTATGGGGTCACAGGAGCACAGTAATACCAAGAGGAAAATTTGCTCCAGAGTCTGTTTCCATGGTAAGTGTTTGKGCATCCAGGCCTTATAGCCTTGACTGGATGATCACGACTCCAGGGCAAATCTGTGCTCTAGTTGTTCCTCAGTGTAGTTTTTGTGCATGGAAGACATTACCTAACTGAGCTTAAATTCCTTGAGCAAGATTCTGGCTTCTGCACAAAGAATGCCTTAACTTACCTGCTTTACCAATGAGTGGGCTTTCTGGACTGGGTGACTTAACTTATGCAGTTTATCCTCACTTGAAGATGACTATGCAAAGAATTTATTCACCATCATTAGGCAGATGGTGAATACCAAAACCACTACCATAAGTGAGAAGCATATTTACCGGTTTTATAATCATAAAGTTTGCTACTAAGATGACAGGAATGACAAGGGAAATCCGTGATGCATCTGCATTGTCAGAAGTCAACAGGAAATCACCGGAGCTGGAATAAACTCATTTGTGTAGTTCACTCCTTTAGTCAAAAGATTGTAGCATTCAGTAAAGTAACCATCCTGCTCAGAGGAGGCAGGATCTATATATTTAATGAGAATAACRTATAAGCCAGGAAATAGCCTTCCTGTCAATCAAATCATAATGTTTTAGCACTGTTTTCCACTAGTTGCTTTAAAATTTAATTGTCAGTATGTCAGCGCATTGTGTTTTGTGGATGCACGTTCATCTGTGATTCAGAACTGAGTAAAGAAAATCAAAACCAAGTTTCATTCTCAACTCCATCACTAGCAGCCAAGTCCATCCTTGCTAGTAGAAATGCTTAACATGCTAAAAGACTTCAAGGGCATGGCAAGCACATGTGAAACGTTGCTCAATTTGATCAAAAAATTTTAGTGCAGTTTAGTAACTTGTTCAGCTAATGTATTCCTATACTCAAAGATAACTCACTTTCTTAAAGATCCTTTGCCGAGATACACCTTGGAGAAACAATTATTTATTTAAAATCTGAGTCTGGATTGCTTGATCTACCTTTACCTCAACCTCACCTCAACGTTCTTCATCAATCTTTGAGATCTTCTAGTGCAAGTCTCCATATAAATGGACTGTGCTAGATTATATATGTAATTTCTGATAGAGCTTCTGTCTCCCATTCTCTTCTGAAGCAAGCAAGCACAGTACTTCTCATTTTCCACTGTGAGGTTTGCTTTGTCGACCGAAACCAGATATCCTCCTCCCTATTAATATCATCACACTGTCTGAATATATTTTAAGAGCTTATAATACTTGGCAATGAATGGATTTCATTTTGTTTTCATTGGGTCAGAATGCAGTTTGTTTAATTTAAATGTTAGCACAAGATGGGCTTTATCTGATCAAGAAACCATGCACTGGTAGGAAGGGGTATATTTCCCTTTAAGAAAASAGACACCCCTGGATATATTTTCAATACCGGAGATTTTCATCTATTTGAATGACAGCCACATGCTCCCATTGCACTAACTGGAAACCAATAATGAGAACAGAGAAGTTGGACCACTGTGCAAAAGCACAGTTTTTGGCAGCAATGCGTGATACATTTGAACTTGTGAATTAGAGACTGTGACATGTCTTTGACTCAATCTAGAAGTCCATCCTTAGGCAAAAAAAAAAAAGAAAAAGAAAAAGAAAAAAACCTTAAAATGTGTTTGCCGAATGCTGTCAAGAAACCCCTCGGAAATTACCAGTGTGTTTTTCACAAGCAGAAAYGKAASTCCTTCCCCTCAGTGCTGCGGCAGGTGGATGGGGTCCATCAGCCCGGGTGGCACCTGGGGCCTCTTCGGCGAGGGTTGCCGCAGCCCCCGCGCCGCGGAGCCCCTTCCCGAGCAGATGGTGCCAGCGGGGCCGCGGAGCACTCAGCTCCCGCGGCAGCGCCGCGCACGTGCGCCCGGACCCGGGCGCCGGCCTCTCTCCTTCCTCTGATTRACTTTGACGTTTCCGTTCAGTAAAAGAAGGACCATACGCGGGAACTTCACGGGAAGTTCGACTCGAATAGCGGGTTTATTTGTAGTGACAGCAGCATCTGGGGCTTGCAGAACATACACCCCAACACGGCCACGTACGTCTGTGAGGAGTCTCCGTTCTGGAATTAAAGCTGTTGCATTTAGTGCTGTCCTTCACAACCACACCGTGCCCGACGTGGTTACCTGAGCATGGCTTGTTTATTTGAAACAAAAATTTTAAATATGTATTTTTTTCTTTCATCTCTTCCTTCCGTCCCCTTTGGGTCGTGGCACATGTTGACTCTTCTTAGCTTTAATGGCAATGTTATATACACTGAGATTCTATCTGGACAAGCAACGGGCAGAAATATTATCCACAGCTAAATAAGAAAACACAGATTATTGTATGATCCCCCGAAGGCCTACTTTGTCTGTGCAACAGTTTGTTTTACTTTTCATAAAATTTATTTTGGCTTAGGCCAGATTGATGGTGATTATATTTGAAAACTCTCCCACAAATCTGTCACATAAACACACCGTTAATTTACAATTTTTAAAATTATCTGGTTAATGAGATGTGTTTTCTTATTCATTAGTGGATATTGGGCATTGCTATACATTAGCACACAATGAAACGCTCCCTACGTTAACAACTTTTATATGCTGGGATTTGCTACTGCCCACAGTATTTCACATTCACAATAGTAAGAAACCTACACGGTTTCGAAAAAAATGCCTCAAGTAATATGAGATGTCTGATTAGCCTGGAAAGATCAATCTCTGTGACCTGAGAGATGGCAAAATTTCCAGATTCTCCTTTTGCCAAACAGAAAAATTACAACAACAACAGCAAAAAAAGCCCCTTAATAGGATTTTTGAAGTTTGATACAAAGTAAATCCTGAGCTTCATCAGCATTTCTGTTGATAGTATCACAGTGTTTGATATCTTCCAACAGCAACAGCAACAAAAAAACGTGAAAAGCAAAAAGAAGCCTTGAGCGGCTGCAGCAAAGGGGGCAGGAAGTGCCCACTGCAGGGCCTGTGGTCCGCACAGCTTTTATTTCATGGAGACACACAGACAGCCTATTCCCTGGTGACAACTCTCTGCACTTTCCAATCCTGCACAGGATTTCCTTCTGTCTGAAAGTGTAAGAGCCGCTCCAGTAAACACTCTGCATATGCGTTCCAGCTGCCGCGCTCATTCTGCCAGTGCCGGCCAGTGACAAGAAAAGTATTATTTCCTACTAAAACCTTCTAATCACTAGACCATGCCGTTTTCATCTGGCTCTTGCAGGCAGCAAGAGCTTGCCTTGCCCTCAGTAACTCTATCGTTATTAAGAAATTAGCTTGTGTGTCCCCACACGTTGGTGTGCAGACCGTACAGTAAAGGCTGGTGCTGAGGCAGCGCTTGCCAGCAGTTGCATGGATTACGCAGCCGCCAGGATGTACATGGTTTAAATATTTGTACACACACAAACTCATGCACACTCTCACACACACACACATTTATTTTACATATGCACATATATATATATATTTATGCACACTTAAAAGAAATTGCCATCCATACCATTTGCTGCACACCCTATTTATTTTGGCATGGGCTTGCCTTTACAGGAAGAGGGTTTTTTTTTCCCTTATGAAGCCCCGCACAGCTTTGCCAGAACAACTGCATGGAGAGGTATGGAGAAAAACTTTCTCAACCTGCACTAAAGAAAATAAGTCTTAAGAACAAGCTTAGGGCATATCCTGTTACTACCATAACAATGACTTTTTTCAGAACTGGACTATCCTGTCCCTAGGGAAACTTTAGCTAGGATTTTTTTTTAACCCTTTCTTCAGAGTGAGACTTTTTTGAACTGTACTTAGAAAAACATCTGATTCTTCAAGCATTGTTCAAAGAATAGATTTTCCGTTTAGTATATGCTTACACTTTTTTTTTCCCCCTTTGAAGGGAACAGCGGCCCAACTACATTATCCTTCTATAAATTTTCTTGAAAAACAAAGCAAAACAACTTAAGGTCAAATTCTCATGAATTTTCATTTTCAGGTTTATGCTTTTATCCCTTTCCTTTAGCAAAACGAAACAGCAAGCTCACACCCACTCCCAACATTAAGATTTCCCTTGCTTGGGCCATATGTACTAAAACTTAGTGACAAGAGAACCTTGATTTCCAAGCACCCAAATGGAAACTAGAGAACAGGAATTACACAGTCAATGTGGRCTTCAAGTAAAAGGGAAAGCATTTAGTACATAGCACAAAATATGCAAACATGATCCAAGTTCAAGCAAGAGCCACTTCAGCAAAATAGTCTTTAGCGGGACAGCGCAGAACAATTATATTTTGAGTCACAGTAAATATTTTCATCTCTCATATTTACATTTAGGTCATTATTCTAATGTATTAAGACACCTAAAGGAGGCCAAGGAAAAGCTAACATTTTCAGACCTGTAAATATGAGAAACATGTTACCAACATTTACGTTGGCACTGGATTTCTCCACTTAATGGCATATTAGCACAAAACTGCTTAGCATTTAAAAAATTCACACAATTATGTTCTTCTGAAAAATTATAACTTTCCATAAACCATTTCATATGCAAACAACCCTGTTTTATACCCTTCTTTTAGTACCAAGCAAAATATTTTACTAGGTCAATTGAAGTAGCTCGGCAGTCTGGCATGTCTCTCTGCACTGCTCCTGAGGACTGTAGCGCAATTCCTGGCTCTGTTTGTTGAAACAGGAATGGAAACCACACCAGGGCTGAGTTTATTAAACCTCCCGTGCCATAAGAAGAAACTCGGCTTTAGACAAGCGYGCCCGATATGAGGGTACCCACGTGGACCAGGACTGTGGATCCCTGGATAAGGGTTTGTCCTCGGGGACGGTCCTGCTTGGAAGGTGCTTGCAGCAGCGTTCCTGGGTGGTCAGCGTCTTTATCCAGGCTCCCTGCTCAGATAAAGCGACTCGCTTTATTGTCCCTATATCTAAGTATTTAAAGAGCATAAAAACAAATATCTAAGAAAAGTATAACTCAAAATACACAAGAAATCCCTGCAATATTTTGCTCCTTTTTAAAAATCATTCCTCCGGGGTGTCCTTAAGAATACTTTAGGCAAATAGATCTTTTTGAATCCTTGTCAGCAATGCCAGAAGTGTGTTGATATTCAGGCTTAGTACATCTACCAGTTTGTCTGTTCCCCTTAATACTGTTCCTAAATTCCTTTTCAATAAGGTTCTCCAGACAGTACATATCAAAGGGATTATTGCACTTACTGGGTGATTAAAGCCACTTGCCCTTCAGCCTCATGCCTATAATGCCACCTTAGACATACAATAATAACCCTGAAACCACTAGCTGTCATGTCCTATTGCCTAAATATATTGTCATGAAACAGCCCTTCTCAAGGAACTTTTTAGGAATTCCAAAAGACCTAATCTTGGGTGGAACTTTTCTTTTCTTTAAAGGTTTTAAAAAATTATTAATATTAAAAAAAAAAYCCCTCACTAAGAATCTTAAATAAATGAACTTCTAGAGTCACAAAGCCAAAATGCCCCAGATTGCAGGCTGACTTGAAATATCTCCCAGAAGATGGAAATCCTGCCCTGGCAAGAGCCTGCCCTGGGTAAAAGCAGCTCTGTGGTTATTACAGCCTGCAATACTTGTTTAGCTGTGCTTTCCAGTGACATTCATTTATGATTTAGGTAAAAAAGTCCCATCATAAAAAAGCCAGAGATTTTCCAGTCACTCTGATTAGCTGGTTCCCAGCCCGCATGGGGAGGTACCCAGGGGCCTCCCAGGGATAGCCCACAGGTGTCCCGATGGCCACGGTTCCAAGAAGCCTAATGGTCACCTGGTGTCACGCAGGGCGGTTCACGTGCACCATGACCTTTCCAACRCCATGGCAGCAGCTGCAGCATTCCTGGGAAAAGCACGTGAAAAACATACAGTTTGGCCTTTGCTTGAAAACGCTGCAAAAGAGACTGAGCAACTATTAAACGATTTCTTACATCCATGAGCTTGACTATACACAAATCTGTAATCCTTCTTTCTCATTTTCTTCTTTTTCCACAGGAACAGATGGCACCAAGGCTATTTCTTCACAAATGTGACTTTGGGGAATATACCACAGGCACTGGCTTATATTTATCTAACTTTATGCCAGTTCTTAGCACTGCTCTCCATCCTGCTTTACCAGCCAAGGGACATGATGGAAGGGAGGACATAACCCTTGAAAGAAGGCAGTCCCTCTTAGATTTATTTCCTCCTCTCTCTGTCTTTTTATACATTTATGTATGCACGCACACAGTTCACTTTACATATTATCAATGCCACTTCCAGTTTAAAAAAGTGCCACAGGCGACAGAATAAAGAAGGAAATTGCTCCGTTATGTATTAATCATGAAACTATAAGAGTTTGACAGCTGCTCCTGATAAAACATTGAAGAGTTTAACAGAGCTGTGATTTGGTGGCTTCTTCTTATGGCAAACTAGCCTTGTCTGTTCCTGTTCCAGCGATTACCTCCCATCGCTCCCCATCCAGTCTTGCCCGGTAATAGCAGTCCTAGCCATGGAAATCGCCTTCGCCCTTCTGCTGGTTTACCCGAGCAGCTGTGAGGTGCCCGAGTCTGTCACGATGGTGTCTGCAAGAGACACCCATGTGAGAATACCGCCTAGAGCAGGCATGCCTTACGAGCACTGCAGAAGGGCCCGGGGGGGTTCATTCCTCTAAAGCAATCCTTACTTGCACTGAAACTTATTTGAGCCCTTGACTGAGTGTTCCTGTGTGTTGTGAGCAAAAACAAGCCAGCAAAGTCATGCTAAAAGACACAGGAGAATTTCAAGGATTTTGTTATAGTTCAGCATTTTGAAGTGTATAACTGTGTTCTAGAATGATTAAATTTTCATCTGTTAAAAAAAAAATGATCCAGTTCTTTGTAATTTCCATATGTGGAGTCAGTCCAGTCCATTACAATTCAATTCACTGAGTCCAACAGCAAAGAAAACAGCCATTAGCTAGCAATCTATAAAGATTTCCTTTCTTCACGTGGTTCAGAGCCTTTAATCTTTTCGCAAGCACAAGTGGCTGCTGAAGTCCATTTGTTCAGGGTCCTGTTTAAAATGTGAATTAATGGAGTAGTAATTCGACTTAGTGTGGCGTAGTAATTTCCCTTGGTTAGCATATATTAGACCATATTCTTTAAAAATGCAGCTACAGATTTACATTACTTGGGTGTGCAGTGAGTTGTCCTTATTTGAAAAAAAACCCAAGAAAAACAATTTTGCTGTAACTGCACTATACAGCAACTACTGTAGTTAGAAAATCTCAAACTTCCTACAGAGCGTGGTATGGCAAGAGTTAATGGATTTTTTTTAAGTATTGCCTCAAGAGGGAATATAGTTCTTCTTTTAGAAAAATGACTTTTAAATAACATCCTAAAAGGGTAACAGACCATTAGTCATTTTCAGTAATGACACCAGGTAATTTATTGTCATGCACATGCCACACAGTTAAAAAAGGGGTCAGAGCTAGGTGTGTTAGCAGCAGGAATTCTCAAAATAGATGTGCAAGGAACAGTGGAACTGGTCTGAAAATTAGTCAAAAGATTTTCTGAACTTAATGCTGAACTATTCTTTGTGAGAACTATAATAAAACTTTTGTGTTACATATACCTTTAGAACCATGTATTGGACATCATTTTTTCCCCTGTCTGGAACGCAGAAACACTCACACAAAGATTTTCAAAGAACCATGCGAGATTCTTAAAAGCTACTAATCATTTTGGGCACTCAATAGGAGACACATTAACACGGTCAGAATAGGAATTGGGGTTCAGCAAAAATCAGAAAACAAAGCTTTGTAAGATGTCTCAGCCAATTCCTGTGAAGTAGGGATCCTATACAAGCGAGCATTGCAGGAAGCATACCTTTCGGTCCACGTGCCGATTGGTAAGTGGTTCGGCTCCTGTAGGGAACAACCCTCAGGGTCCGGCACCATTAGAGATTCTGCATATGAAAAATTGCACTCCCAAAGTGTGTGCAGTTTTCCTGGACACTGCTAGAAAGGCATCCTCCAAAAATACTATCATCACACAAAAAATCTGTAATGTGGTGATGTATGGCCTTAAAAAGCAGCTCTTAATTCAATTTCCTTCTTATTCACTACTCAGACACCCTTTTTAGTGAAATGAGTGCTTAGTACATCTGGAAAAAAGGGAGGTTGTCTGAAGAGCAAAGCCTTAAGCTTTCGTTATTACCAGAAATGCTGTGAGTGGAAGAAGAGCGGAGGATGCTCAATGGACTGATGCTGGGGTTCTTCAAAGCCGTAGCTCCCGCAGCTGATGCCACCTGGGATACGCGAGAAGCGGAGCCGTGCCGCCTTCATAATTTCCCTGCCTTGGTGACATGTTATGAATAGGAGAAATATCGGGAATGATTTTAAGCATTCCTGCTCTGACGCTCCAAATCCCGTGTTTACTTTATTGCCTGAGAGCTGTCAGCTTGCCCCGGGAGCCGGCGGGTGCCGACGCTGAGTGAAGCTGTCAGGGGCCGGTTTGCAGGCGGCCGCCGTCGCGACGGGTCTCCGCGCGGAGCGTTTCGAGGGGAAGCGGAGATAACCTCTCACACTCTCCTCGCTTTCCGATTTTGGACACGCACGGAGGTGGAAGTGGCGCCATTTAACACCGAGATGTCCAACCTACAGTAATTACTCGGCTGCATGGGAAGAGGTAGGAATACTTTGCTGGTTTTAAACAAGATTCCAGGTGCTGCTGGTCTTGAACCCCAGAAAGCTCCATCAAAAATTATCAAAATGAATGTATGGAAAAGTACAAACATAAACAAGCTGTTCTTGCAAAATCAGCTCTCTTGCCTTCAGAATATAAAACTAGAGAGCAGCTACATGGTTAAATGATTGTTATTGACACAGAAATAAAGTTTACAACTTGATTTGGATCTCTCCCATTATTCGTCATCCAGGAAGGGTCGCTTGGGCTCCTCTTTGGAGTTCCTCTATTGCAGTGTGGAACTCTTTTTTTAAACAGCCATTTTAAGAGGAGCTTGAAGGTTGAATAGGACTTCAGGAAAGTGCATACACTTTTCACTAATAAATCCATCGTTACACTTCTTGGCCTCGTGGCCTGTGTCTCTTAACACCTTGTGCCATTTGCACATGTTCAGAAGGACACTGTTGGCTGGTGGGGCTGTGCCAGCAACTCCAGATTTAAGGAAGAATAAAAGCTTTTCATTTTTTTCAGGGAGGTCATCAACTTCACACACAGTGCTAAATGAATGTGAAGGGGTCTAGAAGCAGACTTAGTAGAGAAGTACAAGATCTCACTTTAAAGCCTTTATTCTTTTATTCTTGTTTGGATATATATGTAGGCATGCATAAAACTGTGTGGACATAAGTGCATATATGTGTGGTATGAGTAGAAGGAACTTCCAATACCTTTGAAGGATGGAAGTACCTCCTAGTCTATTGTGGTTTATACTATCTTTACTTGTTAACTTAAAAAAAGAATAAAATATACACATGATTTATGGTTTGTATAGAGATTTCATGAATACAATTTTGTAGGTAATTCCACTTTTATTAAATTAATTAAATCAGATAATTTTTTTTCCTGACCTTCTCCCTCAGGCCATAAGGAAGAGAGTGGAATTCCCTGTTTCATAATTTCCTTTAAAATCGGTCCAATAGAGGGAAATGAACATTTCAAAGCGATCACACTGAGGCTACGGCATCGGGATTCAGAGTCTGTTCATTCTCTGGCACCGATTTCCTCCGCAGCCTTTGGCAAGATGCTGAGTCCATTTCTAGCTCAGTTTTAAAATGGGATTTTTAGAGCATTAGTTGCATTGGCTATCCAGGTATAGCAATTGCTATACAGGAATTGCAATACTGCAATAGCAGTACTTTATTTTCTGCAGTACTTAAACAATTCCTGCTTGTTTTAAAAGAGAAGGTTTCTGTCGTTTCTCAGTGCTACACAAACTCCAATCTAAACTTTTGCAGAAGGAAATCAGTTGTCCAGTTAAACATATGCTATACAGGGCACATTATATGCAAACTGAGTGCAACCAGTACCAGCCATATCACCTAGAAAGTGACAGGAAGGTGAGATAGAAGTGCAGAGAGTGCAAGCTACACTGACAAAAACTATTGAAAACGCAGCCAAAGTGAAGCACCTGCAGCATGAATTTCTTGGCTTTGGCATGAGAATTAGGTCATGTCACTTATAGGACAGTAATTATGAAGGGAGTTTCTAGGCTCATAATTAAAGAGTTAAGGGCTTACCAAGCCCTGAGTTGCAGATGTATTACGTGCCATAAAAGGTGTCAGGAAAAGTTCAGGATAGTTGTGAAGAAGCCCTGCCAAAACTCATGCCCGAACATATTTAACAACAAAATATGTGTAGATGACAAGCATGTCTGACAGTTCAGTTTTCTAGACACTACATGGTGTTTTGAAGAAACATTAGATGCTGATAGATCTGCTTTTTAAATTTAATGGTGCAGACTAAAAGGAAAAAATGATAAACAGTGTATAATCAAAATAATGCATGATTGTAGTTTCTTCCTCATAAAACCTTGGCAGCAAATCTTTTTTCTCTTCTATTTTTTTCCTTCCAGGATATCCAACAGAGACATTTCAACGCTATTGCCAGGCAGCCTGCTAGCCTGCTGAAAAGCCACCATGTTCCTTTTGACTCCGGAGGCTCTGCTGCCCTGTACTTCAGCAGTGTGCTTGCTACTTGTCGAGTGCCGGGAAGAGCTTTCAGCCCGTCAGGTACAGCTAGGTTTGCTAAAATATCACGTTGTCCATTTTCCCCACCGCAGCTTGTTAGCGGTGATGCTGAGCAGAGCTGACCTGCCCCTGCCAAGGGGGAGCGGGTAGAGGAGTCTGCAGCCACGTGGGGACCCCGGGACGTGAGTGTGTTGGTGTGAGCGCGGGGACCCATCGGCATTGGGGTCACTAGACAGAGGAGTAGAGGAGAAGCTGCCACGTTGCAGCGTGCTGCCTGCTGCCGCGGGGTGTCTTGCGATAACAGCTCTGCCTTCAGCATTTAATGGTTTAAGTCCCAGTCCCGAGAAGCTTCGCACGCACCTCTCCTTACATACAGCTGGCAAATCTTTCAAGGATCAGGCCAAAAAAAAATGCAAGCCCATGCAATTTAGTCTTGGGGGTGCTCCTCTATGCATTCTTAGGGCTTAATATAATACGGCACATATCATATACAGAATACAGCTTCGTATTCCCAACTGGAGTAATTGATTTGAAGGTAGTAAAACAATACATGTGATTTAAGAATGGCAAATGCAGCCTTGGGAAAAGGTTAATACGGAGAGCACTCCAAGGAGGCTAACAGGATGGAGTTGCAAGCATACTCTCTCAAAAAAAGCAATTAAAAATGACATGATGTTAGAATAAGTCAGTCCAGAAAGAATAACAGAACATTCACCTGCAAGTAATCTCAGGAGACTGGTCAACGCTTGCAAAAAGCAAGGCTGTCTCACAGATTGCCTGCTGTTTAACTTGAAGTCCATTTGTTAATTTTGTAAACACGGCTGCTCCCATTCTGCACTGACRTGCTCGTGACAGTGCGGCTCTAATCCCGCCAGGAAGGAAGTATCACGTTTCGGGCAGCTTCAGGACACTGCTCGAGTCTATCTTCACCTGAAGGTCTTTGGCAGAAGTTACTGACAGAAGGAAACACTGTGCAACAGAGGCTCGATGTGGAGCAAAACTACTTAATGTTTAAGCATTTGGGACAACTACGCAGTCTGTTCCCATTGCCAGTGCAGCTTTTAGCCTCTAGTGCCATTGGCACTGCACCGTCCGTGCTGCAGGTCCGGATTATGGCAGAGTTTGGCACCCAGGGCAGCACGGCTACGCTGGCTTGGGCACCCCGGGCCTTTGGCCTGGAGCGGGTTGCTTCAGGCTGGCCAGGAGCCCTCGGTGTGGTTTGGTGGCTGGTGTCTTCAGCCCAGCGGAGCTGTGGGTTGCTATAGCCTCAGTTGGTCAGTGCGATTTCAATCACTCTCTGACCCATTGACATAATTAATATGCTGGCTAAGCCCGAAGAGTCCTCTATAACGCAGACACCACGGCTCAGAATCGATGCTGTAGGTTATGACATCATGCATTCCTCATTTTTAGTTAAGTGGCTTCAAACAGAAGGCCCAACGCCATAACTTTTAAACAGCTTTCCCGCTGGAGGATTAAATTCAGATTGCTTGGGATCTGAGAAAAGAAATTCCACATCTATGATACTGGAAACCGTAGGCCTATGTCACATTAATAATGCAGACAGGAAGGCACCCTAGGCAACCGGGACTGAATATATACTAAATAAAGAAGAAACTGGCTTCTGGCCCAAGCACTGGCAGTCCTGGTCAGATCATTTCAAATTACAAATAGTAAGAATTGCATGAGTTGATCAAATACAGGCTCTCGCTCGCTTGGAGCTACTGGGTGCATATGTTGATCTCCAAGCTTAAAGTACGTGCTTTGTTTCAAAGGTGAGTGCCTGGGAATTCGACAAGCGGTTTGCCAGCCGCCAGCTCGCCGGTGGGTACCGACAGGCACTGCACCGTGTGCGCTGCTGCTGGGGGCCCCGGCGCCTTGAGCAGGACCAGCCTCTCTTGAGCGTCCTTAGGCGGCACCCAGGCGCTGTGCGTGGAGAGGGGCACCCGCCGGGCAGGGCACAACCCGCAGTGGGCACCGCCACCTTCCCGACCCGCTCTGCACGCAGCGAGCTGGACACCAGCCTTGAGGAGCATCATCCGCGGCTTCTCAACAGGGTCTGCTCYGGAAGGGAGACCTGAGCCCTGCCAAACAGCACGCAATGATACATCCATGCCGTAAAAGTCYTCCAAACCACCCAGTGGTTTGCAGTCAATTTTTGAGTGCAATTTGAAGGTCTGCCTTTACATTTCAATCCCCACTGTTATGGTGCATATATATATATATATTTATATTTTCCATTTAAAACCTTCCCACTTTCTTTATTTGTACCTCAGGTATATCTGGTATGAAGGGCTAATCTTGAACGTTTACAGCCTGAGGTTGGTTTGYGGTATTTATTTCAGCTTAATGTATATTATAGTATGTTTTTGATTATATTTGACAATCAATTTGCTGGAATTTATAGCTCCCTGACTAACATGCTTTCATGATGTACTTGCCCTTAATTTGTGGATTTTATGGAGAGTTTATTGAGGTTGGATTTCCCGCTTTTCTTTCCACTTGCATTTTCTTTTTAAAATTCTGTGTGGGTGAACGCATGTGAGAGAGAGAAAGACAGAGAGTACGAAAGCTTAACGATCATAAAAAGTCCAAGATCAGTTATCTCACCGAATAAAATCCACAGAGCAGGCATGGAGAGAGCATGGACACAGCAGCCTTTTCTGGTCCATTGCTGTTCGGATACAGCTTGGTGGAGACAGATCCCTTTTAGCTCTGAGCCTGGAACCCCGGCGAGACACTTTTGAGCTGATACAAGACCCAGGGAGGGCACCTGCACAGCAGCAGCTGGGAAAGAAGAGGTCAGGAGTGAGGGTGGTCCTGGCTCAGCACACTCAAGTAGGACACAGGTTTTCCATCCCTTTCCAGGRGTGAAATCGGCAGTGGTGCCTGTCCTCCTTGCCGTGTGTGCAATACTGCAGGGTTCCCCATCCGTTTGACACGGCACCTCTGCCTTTGGCGTRTCTGCTGGGGTGGTTTGGAAGCATACAGGGATAGAAGAACCTGGACTTGGAATTTAGCACAAAACCCTTCCTGAGTTAAAGCTCCAGTTATGGGGGCTATATCGCTCCCAGGCCATGTTCATTTGATGTTACAAGAGCAGAGAAAAACCCATTTAAAGTTCTCAGCAAACAGGATTTGACACAGTGCTAAAACATAAGGCGTCAGGAGGAGGGCTGGATTCATCAACCCGACATCAACACTTTGAGTTAAGATAATGAACTGGCAAAGCAGAGCAAACAAGCCAGAAGCAGAGGCAGATTATTTCAAGGAGGAGGTAAGAAACCTACTGCGGATAGAGCACAGATGACAAAGGAGGACCCTCAACCCGGGTGACCAGGGGCTGTGAGAGGATGACCCCAACATGTGAAATCCAAGAAGGTGGAACCTACCCGCAGACTGGCATCCGAGGCGGTGCTCTGGTGGCCTGCCGAGAAGCCAAGGAGCCCGAACAGACCCCAGCGTGAAATGCCTCCTTTTCTCCACAGCGGAGGAGCGCCGTCTCCTGAAACCGGTTGATCCTGAGCTTCAGGCTAGAGGTGGAGAACGGACATTGACTTTGTGGGGTTTTTTTCCTGATCTTTCCTGCTAAACTTTTAGTTCATGAGGCCTCAGATTGCTTGGGAGCTGTACCCAAAGAGTGGGAAAAACGGGGAAAAAAAAGAGGAGGAACAGAGAAATATAGAARGTATAGGCCCCTTAAGAGTCTAAGGTTCATTGAAATTTAACAGGAGTGAGGTTTGTTTACAACTGAAAWGAAAACTTTACCACAGATACTTTCTGAACATAGCACCCAAAACACACCGATCTGCAAAGTTTAGCAAAGACAAACAGTGTTGCTAAAGAACYCTCTAAAATTAAAAAAAAGACAACAGGAAAGGATATAAGGTTTAAAAAACAACAATAACAATGACAAAAAACAGCCCATGGGTTTTTAAATAATTTCTCCTCCATACGATTAGATTTCTGCAGTTCCTTGCAATGGCCTCATCRCTGGTAACTTTGCTAGGGCTTTTCCATAGCCTCGCCTCTGCTCACCGTTCCCTCCGGMCAATTGCAGTTTGGGACGTCGGTCTTTCCGTCAGGCGACATCTAGGAAATGCAGATTCGGGGCTGGTCTGGTTCAGAAGGCGTCGGCCCTGCCGAGGCGGAATCGCATCCGGACGGGGTGGTTGCTGGCCGTGGTCACGTCCTGCTGAGTGCCCTTCGGGTGCACAGTGTGACCGGGAAGGGGAAGTACGTGGCCAGGGCCCGATCTCACAGAGCTTGCCGTCTGTTTTTTGATATCCTCCCTGAAAAGATTATACAAAATTACTAGACTCCACAAAGACTGTAAAATGCTTTACTTCACTCCGAAGAGGGATTAAGTGTATTTTACCTTACGACACTACAGATCTCATGACACCACGAACTGGGTGAGTATTCTGGGACATCTGCACTTCTGAGCTCCTGCCCCAAGCTATTYCTCATTATTTACTGCTAACTAACGAGCAGTCAGGTGGCTGATTCCTTTAACAGAGGGCACCGTTTAGACTGCTCTATACCCTCGAGCGCCATTTACCATCTCACACTTTGGTCTGGGCTTTTCATTTAAGCAAATATCTCCCGTCCCTGAAACACTGCTGGATATAACAGATAGAGAGGCAGCCGTGTACCAAAATAGACATATTTCTAAACATTTCCAGCTGCCTTTAGGGCCCATATAGTATATGAGGTGAGATACTGTGAGGTTTCACCACACAGTAAAGAGCAGCCAAAGGGCATTTTCTAAACTTTTTTTCCTACTGTCTTCCATTTGATGAAAGACTTGTGGTTAAACCTTTATCTTCTATAAACATTTAAAAGTAGGTTACCTTTTATTTTCACGTCTCACTTTTGTTTCATTAAAAGACAGGTTTTMCTGCATCAATTGAGGTGATTGATACTTTGGATCACCTTCAGAAAAGAGACATTAATGATCTGTATCTGTGTCTGCATTGCAGCACAGATGTGCACACAGATGTGTATCCCTGCAAGATGCCCACAAAGCAGTGCTTCTTTCTGATTCCTTTTTCTTTTTTCCCTTTTTGCTTTTACATAAGGCAACTTCTATGCACATGATATGGAAAATGTGGGAGCAGGATTTTCACAAGACCGCTCCCGCTTCACGTTCTCGCCTCGCAGCCCAGCAGCACCTCCGTGTCCGCTTGCTTTCCTAAGCCCCAGAACAGCGCCCGTTCTGCAGCGCACGTTGGGATGTGGCCCACAGTCAAGGCAGCCCTCCAGCGAATAAAAGGCTTTTCCTCTTCCTCCTCTGACTTGCTTGGCTGCAAGAGCTGATATTCCTAAATTCCCTGCCAAAACTCTCACCACAGCCTCACCACCGAGGGAAAGAGGGGCAGCACGGAGCCTACAGGTAGGCAGGCGTTTCCTGCCCTTCGGAAGGACCATTGCAACTGAACGTGCTCGTAACAGGTCTGCRGAGCGCAGCCCTTCCCACCAGCCGTGCCACCGCAGACACCAGCTGAACCTCGCGTTTCATGGGGATTGCTGGGCAGTTTCAAATGGAAAGGGCTGATGTTAAATATTTACTGTTAATAACGCGCTCCYTGCTCTCCCAGTGAAGAAACTGTGCGGCGGTTTGAGGCTATAGGTGGAACAGGAAGGAGTTACTTATATTTAAATAACACCTAAAATGGTTCAGAAATCAATGCTGAATAGTGTGTGGCATCTACACGAATACACCACCAGAATGGCAGATAATTATTTGATAGYTGAAGTGTTAGTAAAACTGATAGATAAAAAGGCCAAGGTTAGTCAAAATCACAGAAAGCTGCAACCGATTTCAAATCTCCCTTGTCCTGAAGTTTTCCTTTTTTCCATAGCAACAAGACCCAGAAGTCTGGAGATGCCAGAAAACTATGAACTTGTTTTAAATGAGCTGTGGAAATCTCCCGCTGTCCTCTGTCTGAAGCTGTGACCTTCCTGTCCTAATGTCACATGTCTGATCATATAAAGAAATAATTCACAGTGAACACCTAACATTATACATTTTAATTATAAGATTAAAACCATGTTAGGTTCCTTCACACTTTTTAGTTAAGTCTAGTCCAAATACACAGTGTTGATAATTTTTTTTTTTATCTGAATGTATTTGCACATTTACAGAACAGTGTGAAGCTGTCCTGGAGAAAACACTTCTTGGTACAGGCAAGAAAGATTACACAATTTATCTGCCAAAGAAATAGACCTACTATAAGCAAGAACCACATAGAAATATATAAGTAACAAAGCTGTCTGAAATATGCTTTAAAATCCTTCTTGAAACAAAAGATTTGTGGACTCAAAAGGTGTTTCTACTTACTAAACTCAATAGTTTTCTTGAAACAAAGAACCCTTACATAAGTCATTTCCCAAAACAAGTAACTTGGTCTGCTGGAGGAACAGTTTTAACTTAAGAGGAGATTTTGTTTTGAATATATGTCCTGACATCCATGAAAAACACAACGGCTTTCTTCTCAGTATCTTCATCTTTCAGGTATTCCCTTCAGTAATATTAATATTAGAATAGTAAGTCAAATGATGGCTGATTCATCACTGGAACACACAGGAAAAGGAAGAAAAAAAAGAAAAAGAAAGAGGTTGAAATTAAACCACAGACCCAATAGGCAGGTGCTTCTGTGAAACACGTCTAGGATTTCTAATGCAAAGTCTTAGGACCTGGACAGTATTGAGAGCTGCAGGGTGTTATGTGCTAGAAACTCAGGCTGTGATTAATTGATGGCAATTCGGTCCCCTGAGTTTTATTTTGAAGGTCTTTAAAAAGGCTCATGAGGGAAATACAGATCTCACCCCTGCAAGGGAAGGAAACCGCGGATTCTCTCCTTTGCTACTGTTGAACACAATCAGTCAACACTCTATTTACTGAGTGCTTCAGTTCATCAGCAGAATAAATAAAGCAACTTATCCGTTCATTTAAAAGAAATGTGGACTGCTGGATCCTTAGGAAAGCTGACTCAGGACTGGCCTTTTCTGAACCCTTGAAATACTTCATAGAAATAATATACTTTAAAAGAACACTATCAAGACATTTTTCATAATGAACAAGAAATCTCTCTATTTCAGAAGGAAAAGCGGGTTTTACTATAACGTATGAAATACAACAAAAGCCTAGCAATTTTGATCTCATTATTCTGACAATTTCTTTTCACCTCAGATGAGAGGGATTTCAAATAATTAAAAAATAGAGAAGAAAAAAAATCTATCAAGTGATCCATATCATTCATCAACACCAAAACCAAAAACCYTGCTAGCCAAATTTATGAGCCTTGAGAGACCTTGGCTGAAATCAGTGGAGAAATCACCTCTGTTAACTCACCCCCACACAACCAATCCTCAGCTCCCTCCCTCCCACGCTCAAAGGGCRAGCCTACAGGTTGCTTTGGGTTGGTGTCTCTGTGCTGATAACTGATGTTGCTGGTAACAGAGTGCAACACAAGAAATATAAGTATTAGCAGCTTGCAGACTTCTGTTTCCACCCAAAAGACTTCCTGAGAAGACGGAAGCGAGTTCCTGGGCTGTTCCACGTCTGCCTGGAGGACCCTGGAGGACCCTGGAGCCTGAGCTGGGCTCCCTGGAGAGCTGCTTGCAGAGGTGATTGCAACGCACATCTCCTGTGCAGGTGTGGAGGTACATGGAGAGGAGCAAGCAGATTACAGCAACATGGAGCAAAGGAGTGAAATGGCTGCGCAGGGCAATGCACCGAGATACTGGCTTCTCTACCAGACCCACCTTGCAGAGCGAGAAGGATGCAGCAACCAGGGCTCGCTGATGTTCTATTCCTCAGTTCCTCTAATTTGGAAATGATATGTCAATGTTTAGCTGTTTATAGCTTTGTAACATATTCTAAGCTGTTTCTTTCACTTTTAGCATTCAGATCTAAGGTTTCATTCTTCAGGAAATTTAGCAAGGAATTAGTCTCTCGGCAAAGAATAAGATGTCATTTGGAGCAAACTGAAATAAATGGCCTCTGCACTGGGTTCACAACCTGCCGATAGTTTGCTTCAGAAATAGAGAGAGTGCTGTTAGCCGCACTTGCTTTTCTTCACAGCAAATATTTTCCCTAAGCACCCACTGCCAATGAGTTGAAAATATACTGCTTCCCACTGAAACGCAGGATCACAAGTGGAAGCAATACATTTCTGCTTATAACCAGGTTTGAGCTTGCTCTCTCGGTTATGCTCCCGCCCCAGAGATGGTCCGATAACCGGCAGTGCTGACTCCTTGCACACACACACACACACACACACACACACACACACACACACACACACATATATACACACACACACATATACACACACACACACACACACACACAGATGCCAAGAGCTGCAGTAACGAGCTTGTCTGCTCATTACTCTAAACCTTGAGCTTTGCATGGGTGATTTCCAGGGAGTACATTCTACAATGGACTTTGTGTTGTTCATGTCCAGCTTGGTGCCAAGTAATTAATCAAAACTAAAAAGCGTTTAGCTCAAAAAATATTGGCTTTTACTTCGGGTCATCGTAGATCCTCTTTAAYGCACGGCCCTTCTCTCTCAGAGCTCTCTTGATGTCATCAATCTCTTCTTTAAATACCTTTTTAAAGAAACATTTTAGTGAAATATTGTAGTGTTCCTCTCTTAGAGCTGCTGATCTCGTTGGCTCCATAATATCACTAAGAAATAAGCTTTTGCTTTCCTGTCTGAAGTACAGAGCAATTCTATATTTTTTCGTTGTAGARAATGGAGGCTTCTGTCCACAAGTTGGAAAACAGTTGGCAGTGGCACAGGCAGGTGAAGGCTCCATATTGCCAGTGGGAAGAGAAAAGTGTTAACATTAGTTCTGTCACAAGATATTAAACTAATTCCAGGTTTCAGACTAGTGCTATATTGCTGAAAGGCTGAAGCAGCTCACTTTGTAGGCCTGACAAAAAACAGTGCAAGTGAGAGTATTCAGGTGAAGAAAAACCKTGCCATATATTGCCACCTTCTTGGAAAAGAATATTGCCCTGCTGGGGGAAAAGGCAGATGTTGCTGCTAAGGAGAAGATTCCAGCCCAGMCAGCCAACTGTATGGGGCCAGGCCTGATGAAAAAGGTTCCTAAAAGTATGCCATCCCTCCCCTTTAGCCAGGACCCTGAGCTACACGTCCTATCACACACTGCAAATCATCTCCATGCAAGCTGCAGCACAAAGACCCAGACATTAAAACCATGTGCAAGGTATCAATCCTCAGTATTATTTCCATAACATCATAGGCAGATGGGATGGACTAAGACCCTTTCTTTTCTTTTTCCTTCTTTATTTTTTCAAGGGTCACCCTTTCTCAACATTGCTGTGACTAGCCATGAGCAGCAGCACCARCATACCAGTACAAGACACAAGACAAGTGAGAACCAGCCTGTGGTCCAGGCCAAAACCAACCTCCTCTGGGGGGTCAGCCCCACATTGCCTGCTCACGCCAGAGCCTAAACATACCAAGGTTGTAGGCTACYGCTACAAGGCAACGTAGCCTACAAGGGAAGGCCCCTGGCATAGGTGACYTCAGAAAAAAGTGAAGGTCTCTCTGGGCCTGGTCTTCAGCCGGCTGAAGGACTAAGAGCTGCACGTAAAAAGCAAAATATTTTCTGATTTTCTAACCAAGCTAGCTTAAATTCATGGAGAGACAACTTAAATAATTAGCAGAAGTTTTTATACAGTAATGTATGTTGGTGCCACAAAGCAATGTTTATATTTTAAGACAGGTTTCAACAGTTGGGCTAGGGAAATTGTGTGTCTCCTTCTGAGTCACATTTTCAAACAGTCATAGACCAGCTTGCTGCCCGGAAAAATCACATGAACAAACGAAGTTATTGCTCACATTGTTGCAGCTGCCTGATTTCCAGCCCTCTGTGCCTGCAGAGACAAGCACACGAGTTTTCACATTGCTGAATGAAGCCACTTCACATAATCCTTTATGGCAAAACTCCATTCACATGCAAATAAATAAATAAATAAAAGCTCAGATTCATTATGAGGAAGAAAAAAATAATGCTGTCTCTTAGGTGATTAGCAGCATGCACTGCAACAAAAAGCATAAGATTGAATCAGATGTGTAAGAATTTGCATCTGTGGGGCAGTGAGGGACACCGATGCTAGATAAAACTACCACAGCATTTTAAATTATACTGATATCTCTGGACTTAGGAGACTTTTCTGAAGTCCTAACTTAAGGACTGGTCTTGCAAATCCTTTGCAGGCTCAGCAGTGGCCAACAGAGCTCTGATGCTTTTGGTTGAAAACATCCTATCTCAAGGAAAACAAAATTTTCAAGTCTACCTATCTGTCTGTTTCTGGGATAACTTAGCTTCGGAAGGGGATTATTTAATAAACATTTGTCAAGTCCTGACCTCCCTGAACAGGGGCCCCCAGTGTTAGTACAATAAAAATAATAAATTTGTACAGGCAGACAAATTAGTTCCTCTTTTTCCTTCAGCAGTGTCATCGCGGCGTGTGTCCTCCCTTCAGAGATGCTAGCAACTGGCAGCTCTGTTCCAGGAGATCACTGATCTAATTTATTTTCCCCTCTCCCTTTAGGGAATGCTATCACAACGCTCTAAGATCATTGCCTCGCACATCTCACTCCCCTCCCCTGCTGAAATGGCTCTGAAATGTCACCACCTGATCCGCGGCACCCGAGCCAGCCTCTCCATTAACTGTTCCTGCTGACAGCTCGTAGCTTCTTCGCCGAGCTGTCTCTCCCCACCCAAGGGGGTGCTTCCACGCTGCCTTCGCGGCTGGCTTTTAGCAGCCCTGTAATCACAGTCTGCGACACGCTGGTTGACAAACTCCTCTTTTATTAATATTTTATCCTCAGCACAAGCTTTTCCGTGACGCTGCTCCTCTTTGACTCAGAGGGACTATTTCCACGCCATCTCCTGCTGTCGTTAGCCTTTAACAGCAACAGACGTGTTTGAAAAGCTAAATATCTCCACCTTTGAGGTCTCCGATCATGCTGTTTCTTCTACTCCTTTTGGAGGCATTTGGAATATTTTCGCAAAACGGAGAGAAACTTTGCAGGTTTGTGCTTGTTTTCAAAGCATATTTGTTCAGCAAAAGCTCCTGGTAAATGGCTGATTTGGGGCTTTRTTTAAATTGGAAGCTATCTTGGAASAGTTGGATGTGAAACGTGTTACAAGTGAAAGCAAACAGGCATCTGGAGGACCTGCTCTCCAGGGGCTGTCCTAATAGGAGAATATTGACATTGGTCAGAAAACCCTAGTAATAAAATACAGGAAGCCCTTTTTTGTTATTACTGCTACAAACTGGTAATTTTCAGTGGCGCACAATACTCCCCACCCTCATATTCTTGCATTTTTCCACACTGCCCCCTGTCCTTGGCATGATTTTTCTATTCCAGCTCAGACAAGTACCATTTTACAAAACAAACAYGACATTTCTACTCCTTCCCGAGGTGACACTCGCAGTTTGACCCCTAGCATTTGGGTACGCTTCGTGCACGGCTTCCTGTAGCAGCATCTTTAGTGGCACCCACGTCACCCACCAGCAGTGCTCTTGGGCATCGGCCGCTTTGATGGGCCAAGGAGCAATTACTTTCACAGCTCAGCCCCTTACAAGATAGGCTTCCCTGTTTTGCACGCTGGAAATAGGAAACGGCTGGCTTGTGTGCAAGTGGCAGAAGGGTTCTTTCCAAGATAACCTRTTCTCCATCTTCAAGTAGAACAATCCTTGTAAAGATCAAATCGTAAACTCAGGTTTTTCATCTATGGGATGATCACCAGAGCTTCCCCCTGCCCAGGCTTTGACATGTCCACTTACATATTTTCCCATCCTTAGCTTCAGTAGTGGCAGCCACAAACATTACTACAGTAATCCTGTATCYCCTAAGACAAAAGGAATTATCCAGTTCAAAAATATGCACTCGTTTGTTATTGTCTGYTGTTTTCTCTTACTCCTAGCAAATACATAATCAGGTCCTGCCTCATAAAAACAAAAGCTCCAGCCCCTTAATTAAGAAAATAAGCAGGCAATTTAAACTATACATAAGAACAGAACTCAGTGTATTTACCCTACAGAGGTAGGTACATGCTTGCTTGATGGCTTCTTACTGGCTTGGTAAAATGCAGGATAAATTTTTTTAAAGTCTATCATTAAAAACAATACATTTGTATAAATTCACATTATGAAATTGTGGAGAGTAGGCATTAAAGGTATTAGCTGATGCACTGTTATTATTTTATGACTGCTGCCAGAGTCTTTACATATACATATATATATGCATATAGCCATGTGTGCATATATACATATATACAGATACATATATATTGTGTTAATCATATATATAATCATATATATTTATAGGTATAGATATACACACACACAAAATACATTCTCTCTCTCTCTCTCTCTTCATATATATATATATATGTATATGATAAGCACAATACAATGAAGACATATGAAAAAAACCCCCTTGGCAACTACAGAAGGCAGGTGTTTCCCATGGCTCTCTTTTAAAGCGCGCAGTGCAGTGCAGTTAACGATGCTGTGGAAGACTGCCTGTAGACCAGAAACACGTGCATCAAYGGAAGACTACAGCCCTGAAAAATCTGCAGGTATATGAGTGAAAAARGCAAGGACAAACACGAGTGCATTCAGTATGCTCAGGCTTGCATCTGAGAGCATGCTTAAACAAAGRAGATGCTGTCTAGATCAACATACATAGCAATAATTTGGGAGCTACAAACGTTGCTACTTCCATTCTGGAATAAARTCAAATTTTAAGGGCCAGACTCCTAAAAAAATAATGTTCAATTCCTCTTAGGCTACAAGCAAGAGAAAGTAAAGCATAGGATCAGACTGAGATCTTTCAGCAGCATGAAAGGCTCCATTGAAGTTGATGCGTAAAACTCAGCCATTCTCCAGCACAGAATTTTCTACATAACTTTCACGCTATTTTCCTCTTGAATGGACTTTAAATCCTCTGAATTCAGGGCTTGAGCCTTGGAAGGAATGCAAAGATGCCCAGGGAAACGGATAAGAAAGCAAAACCAAAGCAAACAGTAAAAATGCCCACCTTGGTTAAGTGGCTGGATCAGCTGCAGCAAGGTCCAAGCTGTGGCAGAGAAACCAGGTAGCAAAATAATCRTGGAAACACAAGTCCAGGAGAGCCACTCGGGCTTGCAGCCCGCACTGCCCTGTCTCCCAGGCTTGCTCCTTCCCTCCAAAGCCAGCTGCTGTCCCTAGGCTTAACCCTGGCTTTTTAGAGCCAAGGATGAAATATTGCACATCAGAAATGATGTACAGTATGTTTGGGTTTCCAAATCTGGAAGCCAGCAATGGCTTATTTCTACTGGTAACCATCACTCTCCCTAAAAAATGGGAATATTTCCCTTGAGTAAAGATGATAAAAAAAWTCTACAAGGTTTCAGCAGGCTTCCTCTACCAATGTTAAGACCTAAACACTCCCTCAGGAAATAATTTTCAACCYAAGAAATAACAAAGCTAGATGTTTTCAGGCTGCCTATTTTATCTAGGCTTCTAGCAATTTAACCTAGGGCTAGAAATTCCGGCTGTATCATGACGCACACAGTTTTCCTGTGCTTACCTGTGCAGACTCTACTCACCTGTGCAACATCTGTCGGTACTCTAGCATTATTGGCAAGATACCAAAATAGCTGTGTTCTATATAACAAACAGTTGCAGTTTTCATTTCTCTCCCAGGCTGCCTGTTTTATAGGTTAGAATGCCAGAATAAACCCTTCCTGTCTGCCAGGATGGGCGCGAGACCAGCAAAAATACCTTTAAGGGAATGGTAGAAGCCAGAACCAGGCAAGCATGGTGTTTCTTCAAAAACATGTCTTTGGGGAATTTTCCAGACCTGTACAAAAGGTTTGGATGGTAAAAAATAAACTGCAATCAGAGCAGCAAAATTGACTATCTGGTCTCCTGGGATATGAACTCATGAGTAGCGCTCAAGCGAAACACTAGCTATTCCCTTAGATGTAAAAAAGGCTTCGGCGACAAAGATTCCTCTTTTTGAAGCACATTTTAAAGCACAGGTTTATTTCTGAATTTGGAGGCAACTATTGTTACTGTAGTACAGTGTCTCCAAACAGGAGATCAGAACCACCTTTGCAATATGTTTCATGTAAACGCAGCAAAAGCCAGTTCCTGGCCCAAAGGGTTTCTTCTCAAAGCACATAAGGCAAGAGGGATGGAAGAATACAGATACAGAGGCAAAAGGACTTGCTCAAGGCTGCACAGAGAACCAGAGGAAGGGAAATGGATCTCCACGCTCCCAGGCTGATGGATTTTCCAGAGATCCTGGTCAAAATAACATCAGTCCTATTTATAATCTTAGAGTATTTCTTCCCTTTTGTCATTTCCCATCCCTTTGGCATCTTCCTGTTCTTTCCAGGAGGAGTTTTGGAACAAATACCATGTTGTCCCTGGGCAGCACGTCCCAGGAGAGCGTGTCCAATAAAGCACACCCACATAGAGTGCATCCCAGTAGAGCATGTCCAGGGGCGCATGGCCCGGTAAAGCTCATCCCAAAAGAGGATGTCCCAAGAGAGCACGTCCCATAGAGCACACCTGCATCTCTGCCCCACCGCCTCCACCCCTGGGTCTGTGCCGTGCCCTGCACTCTTGGCCCCTGGCACATTTCACCGTCACCCCACTCCTTTCCTCCTGCCTTCCCTCTGCTCCCGAGGGGCAGATCAAAGAGAGAGCTCCCCCGGCCACCACTCAAGCATGAGGCTTTTTTGGGATGACAGTGGGGAAGCCTGCGTGCAAACCCTGCAGCTGCCCTATCTACCGGGGCAGACCATCCTAATCTCAGAAACAGGAAAAACAGACCCTTAGGGTTACACAGGCACTGAGGARAGGGATCTGTAACACAAGCACAATATTTACTACACATTAACATCAGTCATTTTAACTAAAGAGAAAAGATGGTGAGATATCTGTATCTCTCTCTACACAACATTCAAAAAGAAAAATGAAGCTTACTCTTTCTCTCCCTTTGTTGTTTCTCAAACCTTTCAAGGTAAAGAAGCAAAACACCTCCCCGGGGAGAGGCAAGAGGCAGCGCACACATGGCCCAGGAAAACAACACCCTTTCCTGTTTCTGGAAAACTTCTCACAATGTTTAATTATTTCATTTTTTTCCTCAAAATTTGTGCCGATGTTGCTGATCATTTCCCTTCTAKACTGATTAGCTTCTACCAGGAAGTATTTTCCAAAAACACCTCCTTTCCTTTCACATTAGAGGATGTTTCTGTCAGAAGGAATTCAGAAGGTTCATTTTTGAGATTAAAATCTTAYGTAGAAAATGAGTCTCCAATGCTGATATAGAAAGTGTTTTGRGAAAGAAAAATAGCCTATGGACTTTTTTTTTTTTTTTTAAGAAGATACAGCATTTTTTACAATTTTGGATAAATACAATTTCATTTTCTCTCAGTCAGAAAACAATCCTACCAAATAACCTAAAAACATTTTGTTACGGCATGAGCAAATACGACCAGAATGTAACTTTTCCCGGTGATGAGAAGTCTGTCACATGCTGCGGGCATGTTGATTCCTTCTCCAGAATGAGATTTCCAGGGTATGTGCTTACTAGGGCTGGGCTGGGCGGCACAAGCCATTCTCTGCAAGATTTACAGAAGCTGCTGGGAGTATTTCTGGCTCTTTCTTTCTTTCATAATGACATTACCAAAAGTGTTAAAACAATATTAAAGGAGAATCACGTAAATGAAACAGTATCATATCTTACAAGACATCATAAATGTGGTCAAAGATTAGGAGCTGTGAGCAATACGAAGAACAGGATTCAATAAACAAAACATAGTAAATAAACTAAAAATTSAGGTCTGTATATTGTGACAATATATTCCCAAAGAAAACGTCCTTTTGGATCTCTCTGGGCTTAAACTTAGGCATCAGGTTTATACAGATGGATTAAAGGATAACAAAAGTCCTGGGAACTAATTTTGCCTCCCTTARAAAAAGAGATAATGAATAAATCTGCATTGCGTAATAATTACACAAACATATATAAGGATGTAATATTTATAAAATATTTATGAGACCTAATGCTGAAAAACAAAGGTGCCTGACTGCATGTCAGTGCAGAGCTTCCCCTGCCTTTAGCTGTAGAGAATCAGACCTAAGACTTAAATTAAAATTTAACGGATATTGGCGAGATTATGAGAGGAGAAAAGGGGTTCCCAAGGCCAAGGGTGAGACATGCAGGGAGCTGGGACTGCTCCATCAGGCAATTTCTAAATAGGAATTACTATTTTCCAAAACTTGAAATACAGCCAAATATTCATGCAAAATTCTCATTTCCTCCTATCCCTTCCAGGACGACCCCTCGGCCRTGAGCCTAAGTGTGCACATGCATCTGCACATGTGCGTGCACATCCACACAGACAACTCGTCCGTCATAATTAGTTTCTTCCATTTAAAAACATTATTAACTCATAGACAGGAAGGAGCCTCAGGAGCAAAGGGACAAAAAAAAAGGCTAAGATAATGACTTTACTCTAAATAACCTGACAATCTCTCCTTCTTTATCATTTTTTAGTCGTTTCAAAAGACAGAACATGACTAGGCAACTTGCGTGACCGGTGTCACCGGTTTAGAGTTTCTTCAAGCAGCTGAATTTACACTGCTGTAGGGCAGAATAACTTTATTTTTTATGCTTAGCTTATAAGTATGGAAAATCCTTTATAAGCATACTTCCTCCTAACACACAGTATCTATCCAATCTATCCTGGAGCATGAACACTGACCCACGTTCTTCCTTTCCAAAGTGGCAAGAATCCAAGTAGTTTTCCACTCCCGAAGTTTTGGGGGGTTGGTTTGGTTTTGTGTTTAGGAGCTGCTTTCTTCCGACTTACTGCACCAAGCTGACACAAATTCTTGGAAACGGGATGTTCCCAAGCAAGAGCTGCTGTCATGAAGTATTTGGCTGTTGATTTTCTTGGGGATACGAGTGAGAAAACGAGTACAGGATACTTGTCATGTGGCAACTATATAATCCAATACAAATCTTCATACCAGTGTGTATAGATCCATTACAGAGCACTAATAGAGTGAAAGGGCCCACTCGAAGGCAGGGAGGGAGTGGGGAATGAGAGYGGAGAAAGAGCGTGAGAGGAAAGTTTGTTTACGCGGCACGGGAGCAAGTCTCAGCAGGCCTGCGCAAACACGCCAGAGGACACGGGCAGCAGGGAAGGAAATACCCAGCGCGTAGTCCTAGGTGAGCCAAGATTATCCATTAATCTAAGACTGAAGAAAACGGGAAATACGGTCACAGCCTCTGGATAAAAGGAGGTGGAAAAGAGGGGGGAAAATCATGGATTCTGGTAGTTTCACTCTGTTCAGTGAGCGCTTTTTTTCCTCCACTTAAATCACTGAAATAYAGATGAGAATTTATTGCTGGTGCCTCTTTGGTTGCTCTTAACCAAAGACATTGAGTGGATTTCTCAAGCAACGCTGCAGTGAAAACACCACCAAACTACCCATTAGGGAGCTGGCAATCTGATTAGCAGATACATATATAGTTATGCAAATCTTTGTCGTCCATTTACTTAAAATATCTCAACATTTACTTTTACTCACCTGAAATTGTATTCCTTATTGTTTTTTAAAATGAGCGTGAAAATTAGTAAAATCCAAATGTAATAGATCTATCTTCTTTCCTTGCTAAAAGATGCATACTTTTCRCTGCAGACATGCCAAGAAAGTATAGAAGCAGTATTATAGCAAAAGGCTATCTCRCCACAGGTTTTACATAGTGGGCTTTCATTATTTAAATAGCCGGTTACCGCACAGAGTCAAGTTTCTGAACCCTAGGGCGATCCTGCGAGCGGCTCAGCGTGGACTGCCAGGGTACTCTGCACGTTGCTGGAGATACTCAACCCTTGCCACGTTTGGGCTTTTCAACTTCTAATGTCCAAAAAAAAAAAAAAAAAAAAAAAAAAAAAGGGAGGCGAGGAGAGCATCATTTGTGGACAGATCTGAGCTGTGGGTTTCATCCCAATGTCTGGTTACAGGAATCACTCTAGCTTCCCTAACAGACTTGGAGGAGATTTCATTAAGCCACAGTCCTATTTGATGGAAGATATTTATTATGCTGATTGGTGGGTAATTGTGCTTGATGCCAAAAAGTATTTTTTTCTCCAGCAACTGCAAAAGTGTGAAGTAGTCTATGAATGTTTCATAGAACATTTCATTGAATTATACTAAAGAAACAGATACCTTTAATTCTAAACTTGTCTGTCATTACATTTGGCCTTATAAAAGCGAGAATATTTATTAGTATATTAGTATCAGAGTGCTCTAAGTAGGTCAAGCACATGTCTTTCGACTTCAATACTCTAGGAAAGATTCTTTTGAGGACAATTTTTTTGTGGTTTAGTGTTTGCAAACTACTTTCTGATTTTCATTTGCCTCACAACTGTATSTCAGGCATACTTATTTGGACTTAACATCAGTGGGGTGGATTTTAAATAAAAAAACACGAGATTAGAAATATAATCATATTTTTAGCAAAAAAAAATACATTTTGTGATCTTTCTAGGAATGATAATAAATATACAGAAAAAAATAGTTAACATAAATAGCAAGATTCATCTATATGTTCATAAAAAACAATCCCACAAACAGTGTTTATGCAATAGCATATCAATGCAATAGCATATCCATGCTGTGCAATAGTATCAACATATCCATGTATACCCAAGTATATTATGCTATGTATATCAATTAATTAAAGCTTTTTTCCCACACTTCCTGTTACCCTGTCTGGAAGCTTTATGCGATTTAGCTGAATTAATTTGTATATGTTAAAAAAAAAATCAGCATGAATTCCTTGAGGCTGCTGAAGGAGCCTTGCCCTGACCTCAGCTGCAGAGCTATGGCACTCATTTAAGTCTGTGGGATTTTTTTTCAGGAAGACTAGTAACTTTTTTTCATCTTTACCAGGGAAACGCAGAGCAGATTTTGGCCCTGTGGTGCAGAGTTAGTCTGTATCAGTGGGCTCACAGCTGACATGCAGAGGCTTCTTCTCTCTGAACGTCCTTGACCCTGTCGGAGTTGGACTGTGTGGCTCCTAMAGAGACTGTGGTAATCAAAAACTTTTCAGTCTAAGATGATGTAAACAGATAACAGTCAGTCCCTTATCCTCCAAAAGTCTCATTAATGCTGCATTTCTTTCAGCCCTCTTTTGCAGTTCCCTTGTCTCATCTCTAAACGCATTTAATTTCCTTCTCATCCCACTCCGGAATCGCTGTTTCCCCTTCTCTCAAAACYCATGACTTTTCCCATCTAGATTTTCAAGAAGAGCTTTCTGCTGTGTCTATCTCCTCTGATTTTACAGGTACCCTATTGCGTTCCTTTATACACTTCCCCATCATTTGTTTTACAAAAGMTCTCTCAAATCTTTCCCTATCTTGTCTCTTTTGGGTTTTCCCTATCCTCCTCAAATCCCAGTGTCCTCCTGTTACTACTGGTTGTTAATATCCTTCCTTGTTCTTGGCTGCAGTCCCAAATCTGTCCACATCCTCAGGCAAAATCCACCAAGAATTAGGATTTGCATGAATTTCCATCAGGCCCCCTACTTTGAATGGAGTTTCCCCTATATCACATTTACCAACTGAACCACTGTAACCTATAACACAGATAGGCAACACTGGCATTTGCACTGATAGTGTTTATTCTGATGAACAGAGTGGAGTGTGGAAATGAAAGGCAAGGGAACCCAAATAGATGATTATTCATTAAAACTGGCAGTTTTAAGACGAACATTTTCACAAGTTACACAAAGAAGCAGTGAAAAGGTTACTTACCAGGTTTTACTGAAACGTCTCTAAGGAAAATCCATTAGAAATACATTTGCAATTAGCCCAGTATCAAATTTCTGCTGTAAACATGGGAGTTAAGATGGTCGTGTTACCTGAGGCTGTAAAAGACTGAGATGAGCAGTTAAAAAGGAATTTATGTTGATTGAGAAACTCATATACAATTTATGTCTTTTATTGTCTATTAAAACAGTCACACATTTGTTCTTATATGCTAACTGCCATGATATCCATAATAATGAGGCAACTGAAATAATGACCTGCCCTTGGTTTGCTTATCTWAATGCATATGCTTGGAAAATGTGTTCAGTTCTGATGCACTGATCAATTCATAACTGAATCTATGCCAATAAAAGAAGTGCTGTCAATTGTCAGAAGAGTGTAAATCACACCCACACCAGTGGTGAAGCAGAGAAAAATACGTAACCTGAGATTATGAAGTGTCCTGCTGTGACGTAAATGGAGTGGAAATACACATAGTCCAGAGAGGGCTATAAATGGTGAGTTTAAAGCCAAAAAATGCCCCAGTACCACGCATGGGTAGAAAAGACAGAAAACAAGTGAGATAAGTGAAGGCAGTTATGTAGAAAATGAGTCTCCAATGCAGTTATGTAGCTCCCAGTACTCAGATACCATGGGTATCTGGCCACCATAAAGGGTGTCCAGAAGCAATCCTAGATCSCAGACCCTTCACCTCTACTGCTGTGCTTCATAGCTACAGTAGTCTCAGTGTATGGATGGGGAATTGTGTGAATCTGTGACCTCACCTGCATTTAAATGACCTTCCTTCCACACTGGGAAGTTAATATGAAGCAGAATCAGTTCATCACAGCATCACACTCTCAGCCTCTTGGCAACATACAACTCTCGCAACCAATAGGTGCAACCAACGCATGTGTAACCATGAACTCATGTAATATATATGGCTGCAAAGCTTCGCCTGTTGGCATGTGGTCTGATAAAATCATCTTGCGCTGAGGACGCCTGCCCCGTGCTGTAGCTCCAGCAGTGCAGCAGCGCCGTCGTTCAGCAGAAGAAGGTGGCACCAGTGCGGGAGCAGATACCACCAGGACGTCGGAGAGCATCAGTAACTGTGGGGAGGGAAAAACAAGACAATGCATAAGGAACAAAAAGGTCCTTAACCTGCCTAAAAGAGACGTATCAGGAAAATGGACATGGAACAAAAAAAAATTGCAAGGGAAGAAAAATGAYGCTACTGAAAGTTTTTCGGGAGCAGACAACAGTCATCACCACAGATTATTCTCCAAGGACAACTTGGGTGCCCTGAGGAGGGGCCCTGAAACTCCCACGCATCATCTCCCAAACTGCACAGCCACCAAAGTCAAGAAATTCATTTTTATGCATGGAGATGGACACATAATGCCATTAAGTGAGAAGAATGGATATGGCTCCTTTTAAGGGTTTATCTGCTGCCCAAAACAGTATTTTCCAAGCATTTCCTAGTCATCAAGGATTTGCTTCTCACTCTCAAATCCTTCTCCATCCTCTCCTCTTCCTGTCAYGTGCCCTGAGTAGGCAATGATGTGAAAAGGGTGCAGGACACAATGTTGATTCAGCAGAACGATGTTGACATATTTCCTTAACAAAAGACTTAATCAGAGAGGTACTCATTGACCAACATTGTTGCCCAAAACACAGAATGAGCTACCCTATTAGCCTACACTTGTATGTATGAGAATCAACCTAGGAAGCCACATCTGAGTCCAGTTTTGCTCCCATTTACATTAACGTCTCTCTGAGATTCCTTTAAGTAGATGCTTTTAGAGGTCTCAAGAGCTGAGATTCATTTTGGAGAGAAAACAATTTCAGTCCCTTAAAAATAAAAAAAAACTCAATCCACAGCTAATCAAAGATAATTATTGGATAAAATGATACAGATAATAAATTATATTAATAAAGAATATAGTCATTATACTAAATAAAAGTTATGAAATGAAAAAATAAATAAAAAAAGCAAAAGTTTTGGGAAAGTCTGAAAGACTTCAGGGGAAATAAAAAGGAAAAAAGAGAAGGCTTTTTTTGTGTTAGGAAAAAAATATTAGTGTGTGAAGGAAAAAAAWTTGATAATACTGGATAAATACAAAGGAGAAGTGTTTGATAGTATTTCTGTTCTAATAGTTCAAAGAAGGGTGATATACACACAATGACGATAAAATACTGCTCAGGTCAGCACTACGCCAAGCATGGGTATAACAGATTGGTGATAGATTTGGCCCTGCAATAGAAAATACCAAAGTTAAATAATATCAGCCAGAAAAAAATACTTTAGAATCTGCTGTCCCAGACAAACTGCTCTTTTCAAAGCAACTGCTGGCTGATGAAAGTTTGGGACCAGATTTTGCAACAGTAGGAAAGTTTCAGAAGGTTAGAAAGATTAACGTCGTGCTAATAATCCAAGAGCAGGACACCAGTCCTAGGAAAAATAATAGTAAAAAGAAAATAGAAGTACATTTTAAGAAGGATTAAAGAAAAATGTGCTTAATTCCCAACAGCACAGGTTTATAAATATATAAATATATAAATACATAAATATATAAATTAAGTGTGTACAAGAAGAGTGTTTTCATAGAAATGAGGTTGATAAAAATTCTAGTGAAGAAATAACACCTACAAACTTTTGCAAAGCATTCAGTTCAGTGACCACAAATATCCTAATTAACACTATGCATTATCAGTAGGCTACATTGTAAATGGATATGAACAGGAAAACTGACAGATTTCAAAAGAAGGTGTTGATGAGGATCTGCTATTAGTGTTTCAACAAGGATCAGCACTGACAAGCATGATATTCAGATTTTCATAAATAAACCACGAATAAACATACACTTTCTGCTATTGTAATATACTGGTAAAAGAAAACAAGGTATTGTAAAAAATGAGGAGAACCAGATTGTCATATCAAATCATCTGGATCATTGGATATCTGCAGAAATCCATACATGCAGGAGGAAGGAATTGGTGTCAAACCCACTAAAAGTATTACAGACACTGGAAAGCAACCGAAATCGAAGAAAGGATTCCTCTGGCTGATACAAGGGAGTTTTCTTACTCAGACTCAAAAAGGCATTTATCGGCCTTAAAATCTCCAAATTCAGTTTTATTTAAAACACTCTTTTCCTGCTTTCTTCCCTTAGAGCCAACTTTTTTTTTTTCCCCCTCATATGCTACATATAAACAGGTTTCYTTTTCAACCATAAGAAATAGCTGTGCACAAAAAGTCTCTGAGGATTAAATAATCCTTACATAAAATAACTATTATTTRGATACTATTTAGCCATCCTCAATCTCATTTTCCAAGCGAAACCTCTGTCAAGCTGCAAGGGAACTTTCCCCTAGCACTGAGACTTCAAGGAAAGGCACCGCRCTCCTCTGTTTGACCCCTGGGGTTGCCTTGCATGCCTGTTCTGTAGTGTTCTGTAGATCTAGCACCAGGATCTTGATGGGAAATACAATTTTATGGCTGACTCTTCACGTTTCTGTGAGGAATTCACTTGCAGTTGTCATATTCCTTTTCCTTCCTCTGTGCATTCATACAAATTACCCTCCCAACAAAAAGAGGGTGTACAACTTCAGAAAACCATGAAACTCACTCAGAATTAAGGAGTCTCATGATGCTGTAACAAAGCCTACTCCAACCCTTAAACTTTCATTTCCAACAGTATTTTCATTTTGCTGAAARCAACAAAAATCACAATGTTATTGCCTTCTCAGAAATAGATGCTGTTGACATCCAGCAAGTCTGTCACCCCAGTGGCTTTAAATAACACCAGTATCTGTATTGATACATGTAACCTCTTACCTTCCCATATTTATGCCCATATGTTTAGATGCTAAGGTTTCCTTCRAACTCATTAGGCCCTTTTCATACAGGATACAGGCAACCAGTGCATGAGGTGGGAGTAACATCTTAATTAGCGGTGTCACTGACACATTTTCTGCAAGAAAACCTTCCACTGAACCAGAAAGTTGCCATATGTTTCTTTATATTGATTTGCACCTGTTGTCACTTCTGTGCCAAAAAAATACCTGAGCAGAGCATGAAGCAGAAACACAGGTTTTATGGYGCAACCAGATTCTTGGGCTGCATATCAGAGTGAAGTTCCCAGCTTGAAGACCAACCATTCGGGGACATATTTCAGCAGCCACTCGGAAAGCCAAGGCAAACGCTTGGAAAGATGAAGCCTGACAATATTTCTTCATAACCAGTGAACATCCTGAGCATGAAAATATCACACAGGTGTTTCCACACAGAACGAGTCTAGCTGGGACCTGCCATTAGCCAGTGAATCATAGAATCATAGAATCATAGAATGGCTAGGGTTGGAAGGGACCTTCTGGAATGCTACTGGCAAAAGCAAATCAGTCCCCTAAACAAAGCTCTCGGTGGCCTCAGGCTCAGCAGAATAGCCATCAGCAACAGTCTGTCATCTSTGAAGGACTTCCCAGGGAAGACAACATCAGAACAAGCAACTGGAAGTCCCAAGGTGCAAGAAACAGAAGAGGTTCATAACTGACAGGTTTTGGTTTTAGCTGCTGTCCCGAGACATAAACACTCACTGATGAGCAAGGAGCTTAACAGATGTCTTCCTCATCCCTCGTCTGAATCCCAGCTGCCCAGCATGCAGTGAACACGGAGGCCAACGACACAGCATTGCATCTTCTGTGTTAAATCGAAGCACCTTGGTGCTTTGGGTCACGCTCTCAGGTCCTGATCTACTAGAGCCAGCCTTGCTTTCCTTCCTCTGGGTGACGAAGCTGATGTCTGCCTACTCCTCTTCTGAATGAGGCAGCCTAAACCGACACCCCGACCGACTGTGACCATAGTGGTATGAAAAGCAGGCACGCTGGGCGTCTCTTTTTAACAAAGAGGTGTCAAGATGTGGGTCTCAAACACAGTAAAATTTTGTTCTGCCACCTCTGACTCTCTGTGCAGTCTAGTGACTGGTATTTGCTTCTTACGCTTCATGCAGTCCTATTTTCAGTTTTATGTCAGTGGAAACGACTCCATATTTCACTTGCTCCATACTGCACTTATGCAGGGCTAAATACATACCAGAGGCTGGCTCTGTAATGTTTTTTGGTAGATGCTTTAATATTTTAGAACCTACCTGTACCAACTTGTTGACTGGGTATCAATTGGAGTGGTGGTTACAAGCCTGTATGTGCTTACTTAATGCCTAAACTGAGACCGAGTCAGATCATCCTATATCTACCAAATCCAGTGAAAATGTATCAATACATAGTCTTCCGTTGAGATATATGTTCTAGTAAAGCCATCACAGAAAAACAAAAATCATATTCTATGACACGTATGTACTTTCTTCTAGCCAAGGCAAAAAAAACCCCACCTACGTTGCTTCAGGGGGCAATTTTTCCTGTACCCTCAACATTGGCTGCTTCATCCAACCTGGCTAGTATTTCTAGGAAACAAGACAATCCTTAACAAATCCCTCAATGTGACATTTATTTGAGGCCAGTATAAGGCATTTCTGGCCTTTCACTGTGGTTTTTCAACCCCTAAATGATCTTCATGCACCTTTTCCTTTATGTTTTTTTCTGTAACACCTTAAGAATCACCATCCTGTTGTCTCTGATAAAAAATCCATCAAGTACCAACAGCTCCCCCCACAGCTTTTAGGAAAGTCTCCTAATATGCTATTGAGCCCATCCTGAGCTAAAAGATTTGATAGCTTTCAAATGCAAAATGTCATCCTCAGCAGATGCAACAAGAGTCCTTGTATCACCTGAAGGTGAACACAGGTAGTGCCAGATATTTGCTTGCATACATGGGTGTTGGGTTTATCTAGCACAAATTGGCTACAAAATCAGAGCTCTTCCTTGATTTGTATTCAGGGTGCAAATGACACAGATTCATACACCACTGCTATGCTGGAGTCACTCAACTTTCTTCTGGTATTACTTGCATATTTTTATGGCACCTAAGTGCATCTTGGCCTGTTCACCTGAATTCAACAGAAAATTTCAAATTGTCCCAATTGCTTTCAGGAGAAAGTCTCTTCCCCTTGCCCCAGCTGCCCTCTTTATAATCCTGGAGATTTTCTCCTACACCCACAGTTACCTTTTTTTTTTTTTTTTTTCTCCCTACCAAGAATATAGGGAGAGATGGGAAGAAAAACAGACATTAAGGTTGGACAGACTCTTTATCTAAGTTCATCCATCGCTCAGTTGAAATGTATCTTTAACTTCCTCAAACTGCAAATGCAGCTCTTAACCTCAGATCAGTTACACTGATTTTTCACTCGCTTTTTCATAATCTCCACTTCAAATACATCATTCACATGCTGGCAGGAGTGGTTCATTGGAGTGCACTGCTTCCCAAATGTATGTCATACAGAGTAATCATTAGCTTCCCTGCCCAAGTTAAGCTAAACTTGTAAAAAACGCAAGAGGGAGGAATGCCAGAAACAAGGTCATCTTTTAATTGCTTTTCCTTACTGAGGCACCTGCTTCCAAAGCTAMGCTGAAGTGCTGGTTAAGCTGCCTTCAGCTGTCCTCGGTGTGTCTGGAGAGTCTCAACTCTGGCAGGTTTTAGCTGCTCCTTTCTTTCATCCAGGTATCGTATCGGTTCACTTCACATCTGCATTAAGCTCAGGTGGCCAGTGAGAGCCCTGGACTGAAGCCTTTGGCCAGTGTTTGTGCTCTGACAAACCAGCACCTGACTAGCATCAACCCTACGGGTCGTCATCCTGGAGCGGGCCGAGATCCAGCTCTCCCAGTGACTCCCGGGCAGACGCGGAAGAACAGCACGGAACACATACCTGGTTCCATGACAAAGCATCAGAACTGCACCGTTAAATAAAACCAGGTAAATACCGTGTGGTTTACACCTCCGGAGACAGAGCGTTACCTGCCCGCTTGGCCCAGCCAATAGGCAGTCGTAGCTTTTACTGGATTTCCAGGATTCCTAGGGTCATTCTTATGATCTGGAAAGCTAATGAGAAGCGTTGCACTTAAAACTTAGTTTTAGTTTTAAAGGTTTCTTTTAAATACACCTTGTAAATGAATTCTAATTTGACCTCTAATTTGAACTAATGATGAGGACTAGTATTTACATGAACCAGAAATGGGACAGTTCATAAATCTGAGCTCTTTTTTTTTTTTAATTATTTGCTCAATGGGACATATGCACAAACTTCAAAACACGCTAGACTATTAAATAACATCTTTTGCCCTTATGGTTCTGAAAACAAAGTATTTCTGCCTTGTTTGCTCACTGTTTTTGTCTTTTCTGAAGCCATTCTAACTTTATCCAATAAGTGTCAGCAAGTGATAGTCATATTGAATAAATGCAGAATTAGTAAACCCTCTAATTCCAAAGTGTTTAGCTTTGGAGCACAAGAAGTTAAACACTTTCTTGCAACACATTGTAAACATGTCAATGTGTTTAACATTTAAAATGTGTTCTGTTCCCTTGCGCATGTGTTTAGAAAAGAAACAGGTTATGATATTTAAACTAGTGAATGGATATATGTTCTCATTCTTACCAACACTTTTTAAACACTTGTGGACGCTTAAAATTATGATGTGTTTAAGATCTGAACACGTTTGCTTTTCTACACTCCTAATCCAATGAATGTTTGATGCACTTATTTAGAACAGCAAGGTTTTATCAGGTCACCATGGCATATATTTTGTAAATAGTTGTACTTGAGGTTTTTTTCCCCAATTACTACTTCATTTTGCCCAAAGTTGCACATTTAATCAGAGGGCATTTTAATGAGAGGGGAGTGAAAATACCGTGTCAAGCAAAACCTGACCTCAATAGTGAGAAGCAGAAGCAGCTACAATTCTTAAATCGTGCCTCCAAAGACAAGATTCAGCACTACATGGGGAACGCAGGAAGTTTGAAACTGTAATGGAAAAAGCAAAAGAACATCTGCAAACATTTTCAAAGAAGGTTTTTTATCATTGGATAAAAGCATAGATTATCTGGAAATAAACTAGCTATACTATCCCCATACACGTGTATGGGGTTACCCAATGAGAAAATGGCAAAGTCCCATGTATCTTATAGACTGCTGCTTTACCTGAACTCTGCTTACTAACCTAGCTGCACTTGGGCTATTTCTAACGCTCAAACCACCAAGCAGCTGCTAACAGCTGTCATTTAAAAACTAAATGCCAGTAAAATTTTATCTTTCATTCCTTCAAATTAGCCTAACCTGAAGCCAAGCACAGGCAACGCTTAGTGCTTGCACCCATGATATGCTATTTCAGGACTCGCAGATGATAAAAATGGATTCTTTTTTAGTGTGATAATTCCAATTTCCCCGTAAAATCCAATTGTAGTGGTTGTCAACTCTTTCCATAACACAAGCCATGCTACAACAACAGCCCTATGTTTCTACTCTTTCCTGCTGCCCCCATCTTCCACCCTTGACCTTGTCCACAGAAGAACTGGATGCTTCTCTAAAACAACTTYATAACTCAGAGAATCAGCAGTAAAGTCTTTCCAGGATTAGGCACAGACACATGGCTTTCTAGCACATAGAATGGGAAAATTAAGTTCTTTGGGGTGTCTAATCAATGTGCCTCAAGCTTTTTTTCTCCTTCACGAATGAGTTAATATGGATGCAGAAGGCCATGGGTTATTTCTCATAACTGAGRCACACACCAGGCTCCTTTATAAGCTTTGCACTAGTATAGCAGTACTGCTGCTAAGCTCAGGAATTGCTATATTGTCATGCTAGGGGCTGTACAAGCTGTAGGAAGAGCCTCCATCCACCTGCAGGCAGAAGCAGAGACAGGGAGGAGCCACTTTTCCGAGTTCCCAGAAGATGCCAGCGTCCCCCTCATACCCACCGCTCCACACAACTGCACCACGGAAAGGAGATAGTCAAGCGGTGTCAAAAAAGCCAAGGAAACCCCAATACTCACAGAAGCCTTATGTCATTCTACAGGAGAGTAGAACAGGCCTCCCTTCTGTGATATCAGCAAGAGCTTCCTCCTCTTGGTGGCTATCCAGTCTCCACACAGAGGCGCCCTGTGCAGTTCAGCTCTTCTCCTGCCCTGCAGTAGGAACTGCGAATGGCTAAAAGCTTGTTGCCTTCAGCATGGGGCATCGCGGGAGCCCAGAGCTCYCATATTTGTCAGCACTGCGGATTATCCAGAGCGCTTCTCACAATTTGTTTCTAACGGCAAGGGAATGAGGATGATGGGATTCAGCCATGCGCCTAGCACGAGSCCACAGTGGAGCCATATTCAAGGGCACATTCCAAATTTTTTGAGCCTTTGCTCAAGCAAAGGCCATGTAAAAGCTTAACACCAGAGCCATTTAAACCTTGAACGCCAGCTGCATTTTTATTGGCCGTCTGTGACTTCAAAGGTTTTTCCTCCTCTAACRCCGAGACAGGTAGGCTGCCCGAAATGTCTCTGCCATGCTGACTTACCCACTTTTAACTGATTTTATCTGCACGCTTGTCAGCTCCCATACATGCCTTAGAGCAAACATTAAACATCTTGGGGTTGCAATGAATTTCAGCGTCTTAAGAGTCCAGCTAGAGCACTGACACATAATCAAACAGTGAGAGGTTCCTTGAAAAATACAAAGTAAAGATGTTCTTTGTCCCCATGCAAGCCTTCACTGCTTATACTTCCTTTCCAAGGCATTAGGTACTGCAGAAAAGCAGATACTCTGCTGCTGTGCCAAGATTTTATTTGCAAAAACAGTGAACAATGAGGAAATTCAGTTTGATGCTTAATGTATTTTTCAGTTTCAACAACCTGGTCTTTACTACTACATTTTATAACAGTATCTAAAGCATTCATCCCCGATCAGGACCCCGTTTGACTGGCTGCTTTGACATAATAAGAGACAGGCCTTACTACAGGCAGCTTGAAAGACTTACATGCCAGTGGTTCCAGATACCATCTGCCCTTGGGGTAYGCAGGGGGTACATGTACAGTTTGGGGACCTAACATTATATAACAATATTCTCCTCGTTATATCCAAATGGCAGGTTTATTTAATCAAGATAYCCTGGGCTATCTTCCTTCTATTTCCATCATTTGCCTAACTGTCACTTATTTGGGAATCTCTAAGCGTCCTTGCACTGTGCTATATGCACAAGTTAAATGATTGTAAAATCTTGCAGACACTTGGACACAACTGTGTCTATAAGATTCTAATATTGAAGTTTTTATTACCATTGAAATAAATTTTATAAGAAATATGTTGTTGCTTGTGCAGATAAAGGTACTATAATAAAGGCAACAGTCATGAATATTTCTTATTACTTAAAAATGCAGTGAGTTCACCTTATATTGTAACCAACTCTGACTTATTTGACAGCTGCTAGATGCAGAATATTAGATCTTGATCTCAACAGAATTCAGTGAAATTGTCTGGAATAACTGTTATTCCACTGAATATCTGACACCAGATTCAAAACAGGGCAAATTTAAAAATCACTATGCTCCAGCATCTTTGCTTTTGATACACACAGACCGTTTGGAAGATGAATTCTTCAGCTGAATTTCAAGATGTAACTGCTGCGCTTGACTGTGGGTAGCCTGGTAGGTATCTCARGTTTTCCTCTCAGCTATTTGGAAGAATGTGTTCAGGATGACTGACAGACCTCCCATCTTCAGCCATACTCTTAGAGCCTACTATTACCTCCTTAATGTATGAAGAACTTTGCTAAGGAAGGTCTGCCCAAACCCCAGAGAGATCAAGATTCCCGAGCYTGGGTAGGGAGGTCTTTTTCTCAGCAAGGCACGCGCCAAAGAAATAACATAAAAACTTATTTTCAGGTGGAAGAGGGAAGAGGAAAAGTGGGGCTCTAACACATTTGGGAYAAATCTCTTTTTACTGTCTGCTTGTCATCACATGAGTTTTATGCTAGAAACAGAAACAAACACCCTGTCAAAATACTTCAGGCATCTGTTATTTAAACAGATCTCACGGACAGGTGAAATAGCAGACGGAATCAAAGACGAGGGGAAACAGCGATGCAAATTTATTAATGAYATAAAAATTTAAAAATCCTGGGGAGGTCAATGGGAATGTAATTTCAAGCTAATTTCACGCTGGAAAAATGCGCAGACTTGTAGGCAAAGCCTCGTTGCGAATCCATAAGCCGGCAAAGGCAGGTTCCAGGGCAGCCCGCGGTACCTGCCTGCGCTTTGGAGCAGGAAAGGCTTTGAAGTCGCAGACGGCCAATAAATATGCAGCTGGCAGCCAAGGCTTAAGCATCACCAGCGGAGGTTTTATATTAGCCGTGTTTAAGGCCAAAGTGGACCAAACCGAGGGTATTTGGCTAGCGAGCGATCAGCACCGTGGCTGGGAGCCCTTCGCCATCTAGACACGGTGTTTACTGGGAGAAGGACACTTTCAAATAAAACACAAGTGCCTCTTCCTACCAGCCCTCTGCTTAAGAGTGTTTTTAAACTGTCCAATCTTAAGTTTTATTATGTATATGTTTATGACTCRACCATGATTTATGCTAAACTTATAAAATATACTTTACAACTGATTAAAATAACATGGATAACCACCTCCGTTTTTTTTTGGTTAGAAACACTTAGATAATAAATATGTTTGAAATATATTGCTATTTTGAATCAGAGCTTACAATATATATTATCAGATATACAGTTCTCTATAAATGAATAACGCCAGTCCCTATTCATTTTTAACAGATTTCTTTGGCTATATTAATTCTGAAAAGGAGACACTTCTTCAGCAACCCATTGGCAGAGTGGCCTCCCAATGAAAATGGAACTGGCCCAGTAAAATAACAATGTCTGCTATTTCGACTTTCATCTTAACATGTACAGATTTCAGGGTTTCCAACTGATCTGACAGAACACTTCCTGTTCAGGAAATAAACGTGTCAAATGATTTCTTGATTTAAAGTGATGGATCACAGTAGCTCTCTGTACTGCAGGGGTGCTATTCTCATAAAACATATGCAGCCTTTATTACTAAAACGGAGGGGAATTACTCCAATATCACTTAGGGCAATTTCCTCAGCAGTCACTACATATCTCCAATATTACAAATCCCAATAGACAGGAGGAGGGGTGGCAGCTGGAAGGAGCTTGAATCCTCTGCTTACTGGGGATGGATAGAGAGAATGAAAGGAAAAAGGAAAATCGTACTGGATGTTTGGGATTTGTGTAGTTTAATTAAAAAAAGAGAGAGACCTTTCTGAASAAAAGAAAAAATATACAAACAATTAGACCTCAATTCCTTTCATAACTTTCATGACATTTATTTCTAGAATCACTATGATTCTTCTGAAGTTCAATACAAAGTCACTGCAAAGATGAATGAGTATAAAACCAGGTCTGTGATCTGAACTGACTAACAAAGGAGGTAAAAATCATACAATTTTTAATAATATTGAATGCACAATCCTATAACTTAGGGTAAAGAATTAAATCTTCTATATATGACTGGAAAAGGACTAAAATAGCAGCAGTGTGCACTCTGCAGCAACATAGCTAAGCAAGATAACACAAGCTGTGGTCAGCTAAGCAGAAGAGCAGTCGGTAGAGAAAGAGCTTCCTTCTCACTGTTCTTCCAGCAGAACAAAGGTTTTTCTGGAATATGTTGACCATTACAGTGTTCTCATTACCTAAAAAGGTGATGAAGAACAGGAAAKAGCTCAGAAAAGACATTCCAATTATGTCTTAATGTATGATACTCAAAAAGATGGTGAAGAGTGAGTGCTAGCTCAGAAGAGTTATCCTAGAACCAAAGCTTTGCAGATCTCAATAGCGCAGAGCACATGCAGAGGTTGAGGGTTAACTCGGTCGCCATCTATAATTACTTCCTCTTTAATTCACCAGATGTGGGCATAATAAGCCATCAGATTTGATGCAGGAGATAAAGTGAAGCTGTAGGTCCTGTATTACGCACTTCTGCAGAGCAATTGATTGCAGTTGATTGCAGTGATTACTGCTACTCCCACTGCCAAAAAAATCCAGCCATTTGGAACCTCCACATGAAAAGCAAGAACAGTGCTTTTATCAGGAAGTAAACAAACAGGACTTAAGAGTCCACTGAAATCCTCACTCACAGCAAAGTGGCAGGGAAGATCATGGGAGAGTTAGATGAGGGGCAAAACTAAATAAAGACCTCATGATGAATAAGTTGTTTTCTTGCAGTAACCTTCTTTTCTTAACCCGAAGGTTTGGCTGAACAGCTCAAAGTGTCCCTGTCATATGTGGTCACCTGCAGTTTGCAGATCTTCCCATGTTCCCATAGGATGTTTTGCAATTCAGCCAGCCTGGCGTTTCCACATGTGGCAATGGAAGGAATCTCTTTTCATCTGATTTCCTTGCAAGGCCAACACCAAATGCAAGCGTTAATGCCCCTTCCTTKCAGGCTCTCTGCCAGACTAGAAGAATCAGGTTGTTTCATTTGCTCCACTGCTGCCATGGCTTTTTTCTCAGACTGATCCTAACATTTTGCCCCAYATTTCCGAGGTAAGTCAGAATTTAAAAGGTGAATCCGCTGGTCTTGTGGTTGGTATCAGCCAACACAGACTTGTGTGAAGATAATTCCGGCCCCATTTGGGGGGAGGTGTTGRTTCCATGTTTAGATAGAGAATCATCACACAATCACAATCAGACAGCAAACCCCCTGCATTTTTATATGTAGTGGGCACAGCCATACGCAGCCTACCTGAGTATAACAGAAATCTTAAAATAAGTAACAGAGACACTCAGTAACAACTGCAAAAAGGTAGGAGGAAGGATATCTATTTAAAAGGGATATTCATTCCTGATTAAGTAAAGACTAGAAACCTCACTGCAGATTTATTTGGGATATCTCCTGTAATTGCATCCTACAGTTCTTTGTGGAAAATCTGAGTGGTTTACCAAAGAGAAAAAAACATCAGTGACTCTTGTACCTCTCATTCTCTTGAAGAAGGTACTGGAAAAAAACTTACAGGAGGAATRGCAGGACCTTATTCTAAAACCTCTCTAGTGGACGGGCTTTAGAGGTATCATTTACAGCTGAAAAGAGAATGGACTTTTTATTGCAATTTTGGAAGAATATCAATTCTGAAGAATTGGATGTGCATTAGGATATTGCCTTAACACACACAGCAAGTACAAATGACTATTCCAAAAAAAAATACTGCATGGAAGTCTAACAGACTAATAAGTTATCTAGCAGTTTACACCATCTAGAAATGTATTTAGCGGAAGGCAAGACCAGACAAAGGAGACATCAAGATAATTTTAAAAGAGCAAACATTAAGAAAAGTATCATGTTTTAGAAGTTGGAGTGGAAATGAATTGCATTTTAATTTCCTACTCGTATTACTTCTGTGCCTCAGCCTACTGAAATCAGAGGCCCATGGGACTAGACACTGGAAAACAATTCTCCRTCCTGAGGAGAATCTAATGAAGTGCAGGAGACAGACACCGCTGGCAGGACACCACGAGCGATTTGCCCATCTTCAGTCGGGAGGACAGTGGCAAAAGCAGGTYTGGAAGCCAGTTCCTTGATTCCAAGGAGCTCCCCTTTCTTTAGCTCTCTCTGACCTTCAGCTAACCTTCAACGCTTCTACTAGCCTCGTTAAAACCATCATATTTCATATCAGGGAAAGCTGTGAGAAATTCCTATTTGGAGAACAGAGGGAAAAGGCACAGTCTGCCAACAAGGCTGTCTATTTTAGCAAGTGGACACATAAGCCTGCTGTGAATAGGAGGCTAATGCACAAAYGATAGAACCCCTACCAACTACAGCTCCTCTTTCTATGAAACATGAGACTAAGTTTAATTTCCTTCCTCATAAAAAGCATTAAAAGCCATAAACTTGCATTTGTACCTTAAGCAGAGTTGCACTTTTAATTTTAGCAAAACCAAATGATCCTCTCATTGATATCCCCAGTGCCATAGGAGTATGAATTATTGATATTGCGAGACTTTAATATTTTATGCCGCTGTGAAAATGGATATCAGAGCCAAAACACAACCTGCAACTAAATTACGAAGGTCATCCTAAAGAACACCGAGCAACCAAAGTCTGCTTCCTCAGATCAAGGGAAGCACTGCAAATTTTCTTTTGAGTTATAAATTTCCTCTATTATTTGTCAGGCATACACAGCTGAGTAAGCTTTAAAATAAAATACTAGAATCTGAAATGCATTCCAGGAGAAAGGCTTGCTGTCATCAGCAGATGCAATTGGTTACAGCATTTTACAATGAGCTGTAATTTTCTGTGACAAGCATTTACTTATGTCACAGATTTCAAATCAGCTTCTTGCAAAATATACCRAAGTAGCCTACAAGTGGCACTGCTAATTGCAAGCTTACTAGGTAAAACACAATGGGTAGCTRGAGATGGTGACCAAATGGTCATTAGCTGCTGAAATGACTGATTTCTCAGCGWTCTTTACAATTAAGGATCGTATTCAATAGCTTGCAACACCAGCTATGATATTTGAGAAAAAATAGCATCTGTAGCACAGCTGGAGCAGCTGTGTTGGAAAATCAATCATTGCCTGGCAACTGAACAACTGATTTTCCATCAATCAGTACACAAGGCGTTCTGTTGGGTTTATAAAACACATAAATTTGTTCAGTATCTGCAAATGCAATAAGTGTGTTAGWAATGTAAGAGGAATAGACGAAAGACGTGTTTAAAGTGGATGTTAGGTTAAGTATGAAAAGAGTTGTATTTATGTGCACTGTAAATACAATATTACAATAACGAACAGATGAATTGCTCAGTGTGATTAGCTCTGACAATAGATAGAGCCAAAAGTAATCCAGAAACAAGAACTTTTTCCACTGTAGCAAACATCTTGTGCTACACAGCTCTAATTTTTCTTCTTGATAAAATGGCCATTCATGGAAACAGTTACTCCTGATTGTGCCAAGAACTCATAAATCCCTGTAAATTCCTGCAGCTTAAGCTGTTTTCTAGAATTTTACTGGCCGGAGCCCATCAGCAATACTGCAAATCTTATCATCCTGTTGAGATTACACCAGTTCTATAACAATTTCTTTGAGCTCATTTTTAAAGGATAATAAAGATGGTAACTGTTCTTCTAAACACAACATAAAAGAAGAAGTGAGGGTGGGGAAGTTATACCAGAAATTGTACAAGTTTGTACTACAGCTATGGTACCCATTAAACACAAGCCTCCTGCTGCAGGCCAAGCCTCAGCATGGGGCAGAGATGCGTTTTTATGCAAAGCAATAGCCACTGCTCATCTCAATACTCCACAGAACCAAGAGAGCCAACAGCCCAACCTGGCACACTTTGCCAATTTGATAACCTTCCCTTTGGATGCTGCTGTCTCCCTTTAGACACAGCCACCTGGAAGGCAATAGGCCCCTCATACAGCCTGCCAGTATAGGCTTGGGAAGCTCCATAGCTCTAGACTTAATCACAGAAGCATCTCTTACAACTTTGGTTCCCACAAGCCTTTTTTTCTCAGTGCCCATCAAAAATTCACCAATATTACTGAACTGGCACAAAATCATGTGATATAACTAAAATAAAATAAATAAGAATAAATTAGAATCGTTTTAAATAAACTCAGTGAGAAGAGTTGAACTAGATCATCTCTAGAGTTCCCTTCCAACCTCAAATATTCCTGGTTTCTGGGAACCCCAGCCAGTGCCTGGGGTGGTGCACAAAGGATGAGACAGGAGTTATCAATAGGCCATCATAACCAAAATGACAAGGCAGATGAACCGAATTGAGCACAACGGAAAAAATATCAGAAAAAAATATGCAGTCATATTTAATAATCAAAAAACTGTTCTTAATTAGTATAATTGATAAAGCCCTTCCTACAAATCTCTCTATGCTTTTCCTTCCAGAGACCATTTTCTAGCCTAAGCAGTCTGTATAATCCTTTCCTTGGCTATCTGAGTGCTTCAGACAGCTGATTTTGATAGCGATTTCTAATCCTGGTAGGTTTACTGGTCAGCATGCCCTGTATGAGGTATTAAAACATTTAAGTGTAAGAGACTACAATGATATACCAGAAAAAAACGGTAATGCTGGTAAAAGGCACCTTAATCTTTATACGAGCCCCAGCTGTGAAATCCTACCTCATGGTGCCATCGCATACAATCCTATAAAAATACAAAGACTGAAAGTTTCTAATTTAGCCAAACTGATCCAGGTAGCATGTCGGCAATAAAGAGAAAGGTCATCCTAGCTTTTCTTTGATAMTCAGATCCAAATTTCTAAAGCTGCTGAAGATATAGATAGAAAGGAGACTGTAGTATTGAATGGTCCCTTTTAGAACACTCCTTCATATCAGACTGATTTGAAACAAGCAAACAATCAACTTATCAACTAGCAATAGGAATGATTTCATGTTTCTTTGACCCTCAAGAATATAATTTTTCCCAAAAATATTTTCAAGAATGTTGACAATAATATGGGGTTTTTTTCCTTCTTTTAAAATGTGGTCTGTTCTCAGTTGCTCTTTTTTCTACATATTTGACTTTCCTCAGTCTGTTACCTTGAAAAAATTGTAAATAGGGCTCAACCTTTCTGAAGCTGAGAGAAAATCATTGCAGGAAAATGTTTTTGCAGGTTTAGAATRCCAAATGTGATTCAAATTTTCCACTAACTAAAGACTTCAGTTAGAAATAGGTTTGCAGCCCAGAAGATAAAATTTAGTAGCAATATATTTTTGAAGATTTGTAACCTTTAGAAAAGTTTGGTATTAGTTCCTATTGTAAAAGACAGGCAAATGCAGAGGCACATTTTAATTACCTGTCAGGAACTAAATAAAAGATTTGTTTTATTGAATACTCCCTGTGTGTAATATAACTATGGAAACAAGTCTGAAATCCAATTGACTTTCTATTTACAGGCTCCTAAAGAGCTATTAAAACATAAAAGTGAACTACTTAAACCCTGTTTGAAGTTTTATTCTTCTTTAATGTATTTTTCACCTGTTTGATGCTTGTTTATACTTTGTAGCATGATGAGCTGTGACATTTTTTGCTATTTCATCATGTTGAAGATTTCGCTATATTTAAGTCAAAACGTAACGGTTTGCCATAAAAAAGCTGCTGTAAGAAACCCGGCCATGGCAAAAATGCCAAYACTGTCTAAGCCAACAGTGACAAAGCTCTTCACATTCATTTAGGAAGCTCTTATTTAAACTATGTTTCACATGCAGAGAACAAGGCGCTTGCCTYTTTGAAGGGCTGATTATCTAAATAGCCAGATTAGAAAAGCAGACAGGAAGTGCACTCAYGGCAGTTGTAGACATGCGAAACTAGGACGACTTTCACAAGTTACCGAGCAAGCCTATGGCAAAGGTAACTGAATCGTCTAATGGCCAAGTACTTGTTGGCCATTATTTACATCAGTATTAGCAAGGAAGAGATGTTTATCTAACACAACATCATTCTCAGCCAATAATTATCCCTTTCATCAAATACCATGCTGACATAGCAGAAAGAATTTGAWTTGTGTCATTACAGAAAGTCGGAAGCAATGTTGGTCTCCACTGCGTAAATAATTTGGATCTTATCTTGGTTAAACTTCCAATCAGTCCAGAGCACAGCACAAGGTTGTAGTGAAATAGCCACAGGTCTTGGCTTTTGCACAGTTCAGAATATAATTTTTCAATTATAAACTGCTTCCCTGATTCATTTTGATCATTTCTWCCACTGGTTCTGTTCCACAACAGATGAACCTACAGCACAAACTCGCAAGCCAACAAAATGAAGATTAACAACAGAGCWGTACTTATTATTCATGCAACATCACTATTAGTTACCATTGGCAAATCTCAGAACCTAGGATAAGTTCCCAGGTGAATGTCAGGTGACATCCTGGTGGCAGAGGAAATTATTTTTAGGAATATATCACACTTGTACATTTTTGTTTGCTTGGCTCCATATTTTARAAATACTGAGGTAGTTTGCACGGATATTAAACTCAATTTAATTGCAATCACAAGTAATGCCTCTATCACTGCCCTTTCGGCTGAGAGAGGCTGTCCTGGCAGCTGATTGTTCATTACCTAGTTCATTACCTACAGTTGTTCATTACCTACCCTGTGCTTTCTTTCAGTCCAGGCTAGAGCCGTGGACTGTGGACTGTATAGCTACATCAGTATCTACACAGGAAGTATTCAGACCTTTTGAAACTCCAGCTGACAGCATGCATTAAAATACATGGCCCTGAGCAACCTAGTGGGCCTGTTGGATCTTCAGAGATGCCTTCCAACCTCAATCATTCTGGGATATATCCCCTCACTAAAATGAATTACCAAACCACAACAGCCTATTCTCAGATACCTATTCTGTCTTTCCATAGAACTTGAATCAAGCTCAGAAATCCCAGTTCATCTTTTTAAAACGCTTCATAAAAATCCTCATATTAGCATGATACCTGTCATACAGTGGAGCTCTGCATAAAGCAGATTTTGCCTGCTCAAGAGATCTAAGTCTTCCTAGAAATGTGCCAAGCTCATGAGATGAACTCTTTCTAGAAGGGCAGTCATATTTCCTAAGACTTCATTCTACCATCTTCTGTCTGCAAGYGCAGATGTTTCTTCTGTCTTGTGTTCTACAATGAAAAGCAAGATATACACATAATAAAGACATACACATGCAAAACCTAAAAAAAAAACCCCAAAAACCTACCAAAACAGAATACCCTATACACTCTGTTCATTCTCGTAGAAGATGAGAATGCAAACAACATATGATGGATTTCATTCATCAGACTGTTGGAGAACACCCAGCATCAAGGAGTGCAGTCTAAGAAACTATACRTACTAGACTGAATTTTGCAACCTGTTTAGCACATAAAGGAAAACCACTAATAAGTAAAAACAATGATTGTTTAAGCTTTGTACGGTGCTTTCTCTCTCAAGTAGCCTGAGGAGTAGGGAATAATAAGATTGATTGCATACTAGGTGGTCTTAAGGTTTTGCTTTGACTGCAGCRCAGTGTATCCAAAATAAAAGATAAAACAGTTTGCTTGGAAAGTTCAAAGCAGCAAATTGCTTCCTACACACTGAGCTGTTCTTGCAATTTCTCTCCCATTTATTCTTTCATTTCACAGAAAGGAGCAGGAGGGTCAACAATGTGTTTCTGTCAGTGGAACTTTATAACTACCATTGCCAGTAGTCCCTGTTAATGGTCCTTATTTCATTGGACTTTGCTAAATCAGCCCCAGGGATCTCCATATCCACACACCTTGGTCACTCTCTTTCATTTCTAGAAACGACGGATATCCTAAAGCTGTAGTCGCAGCAGACCTATGCAATCCATCCGTGCTTTGTGGTCAACTTACCTCAGGAAGAGCCTCCTCCGGCGCCTCGCCTCAAGTGTGGAGAAGTGCGGGTGTGTTGGCAACGGCGGTCACTGGACTGGGGCTGGACGGTGCCTATGTACTCTCAGGAGCTTTTGATCATTCAGCTCAGCTCAAACGCAACGTTGTTGTGAACACACAGCRCACAGCCTGCCCATTCGTATCTGAGAGCATGGACTGAGCTCAGAGACATTTTTGTTTGATTGTTTTTGTGGTAGAAGAAATTTCAATGCTTTTCAGGATATTAACTCTATTTGACTACGTTTCTAAACTGGCTACGTGCATACAGACGGGGTGGAGCGATCAGCTGGAAAACATCCACCACAATTTTGGRACTTCAATAGTCTAGAACTATATTGGATTGTGTGTCAGGTTAACCTCAAGGAAATTACATTCAGCAGTTATCTAATTAGACAGACTCTTTCTCTTTCTCCTTTTTTTGACTTATATCCCATCTCCACCATCATCTTAGCTGTCATCTCATTTTTAACAGTCACCCAAGAGGCATACATGATGAGAAGTGCTTTGGCCAAGTCTCCCATCGCTTATACACAAATGACAGATTTGAAACACATTACAGAATTCCTTCAGTCCTGCGTTCTTCAAACACCCCCAAACCCAGCCCTGTTATGTGAAAGCCACTCTCTGCTAGAGAGATGGGAAAGCCATACCGCTCACAATAGTTGCTGAACAAATTGTCTGCAAATTTTACACGCGTATGCTAATGCACTCAGCCTGCTTAGAGAGGCRCTCCCTGTAGCATCCCTGATTATCAGATTATCTAGAAGACACCACATTTTTAATTTAGCTCTGTTTCTTATAAGCTGTGCTAATACAATCTGCACCCCATGGAAAGCCCCTGCTCATTAGCTATTACCCAGCCTCAGGCAGCACAAGTCTGTTTACATTACAAATAAAAGATAAAATATGCTCATTGCCAGCTTCCCCCTTCCCGAGGGACACGTCATGAATCTATCCTGCAAAACTCTCTCTTCACTACTCTCCCCTGACTTCCCCTTGCCCCAGGACACTTTGCCTTCATTTATCTCTTTCGGACTTAACAAACCACTACAACTACCTTGGATCAATTTCTCAAATCACAGTTTAATTATTTAGAAGGAAGTGAGCTTTTGCTCTCCATTAAAACAACAATCCCTACCCCCAAGGAACAACATTAAATCATTGTTTAATCCTTATTACTGCCTTAGGCCTCCCTTGGTACTGCAGTGTTGTTGAAACTTCATTTCAATATTTACCACTTAGATCACTTAAGGGCTGTCAGCTTTAATAAAATTTTATCAATTGGATACTTATATTATTCACAGTTTCATAAAAATAACAAGACCTGCCTCAGTGTTTCACTCATATATGGACTAATTCTTTTGACTGCTGAGGGATTTCACTTTATTAACATTACATATAATGTGAATGATTTTTTAAACTGATATATATTGCATGAATTTAGTAAACAGTGTCATACTAAGTTACATGAATTTTAATATAGTATATGCACCACTAAGTTTACAACTGCCATACATACAAATAAACCAACAAGGCAGATTTCATTGTGCATTGTTCTTAAAAAATAATGAAAGAGATCTGCCTATCTCAMACTCTCTCTGCAGCGTACAGACTTGTGACAATTCTCTGTAGAAGCCATTCAGTGAAGACATCCCAGGTTCTCGATTCTCAGATGGCTTGGCTATCAAAGAGTACATTGAGACTTCCCACATTCAGTAAAAGAAAGACTAACACAAATTGACAGGGAATACACCACGTCGATCAGCAGGTCAATATGCAGCTAATAGTAATAGATAATACTTTGTATTGGCACGCAGGTCGAAGGAGTCGACTCTTCCAAGTTTGAAATACTGAAGGAATTTCCAGAGAGTTTTGATATTTAACTTTGGATAATTTGATTCATTTAAGTAGAAATGGTAAATTCCTGCATGCTTCTCCAAAACATCATTAGACAAGAGAGAGAATCATGGAATGACCCAACTACACCTACAGCTCAAGCACTTGCTGAGTTTCTCTGGCCAGTATGTGCTGTGCTAGTGCATCACTAAACACCAAGACCTGTTCAAAGACAGGAGCAGCAGCTRCTGAGGCCTCCGTTCTACAATAATTCCCTCAGAACACGCAAGTGGTTCTGTCCCTATCAGGCACATCACTCGTTAGTATTTAGTCCTGCTGACATACTCAGTGCTAGAGTTTTGAGATGATCAACTTTGCACAGGCTCATCACACAGAGCTTATCACATCGAACTTCACTCTSACCAAAGCTGTGATATTCTTTCTGCTATACAAACGGACTAGTGAAAAAGGTTTTCCTCATGCATGCCTCTTTTAGAGGCAAGTATATTGCATTTTACACTAAGAAAACGATTTGCATCTCTGAGAAATTAGAGCAAACTAGAAGATTATGTTAAGCAGTATAGAGGAAATGGGTAGAGATATAGGTATTTTTAAAACTTCACTTTATAGAAAGTAAGGTGTTATACAGCARTTAATGTTTTAGAGAGTATTAACATCTATCCATTTTGCCCTTGTCTGAAAAATAGTTGTCTCTCATCCTACCCCCATGCCTCTTTCTAGATTTTCTCCTGTTATCGATTCATCCTTTTATCTCCACTTTTAAGGAGAACTCTCTTCCAGTAGACAAGACTTTCTTCTACTTTTCTTCTTCTAGACTTTTCTCTCTAGAGACACTTTCTTCTATTTTTATTTGGCAATTTTTGACGATCAAGTATCTTTTGAAAGGATCAAAACATTTGTTTTGCGTCTGTCAGAGACTTTAGGTACTTGCACCAATTAAAAACCTTCTGACTGCAGAACCTGTGTAGACAAAGAAGCCAAAAAGAATTTTGAAAAATATATAGGTGACTTAAAAGATTGTGTTTCGTTTWAAATAAAGAATTGCTCACAGAAGATGTTAAACCAAAAAAGTCAATTATTTAGAGGTCTGGATGCTGTTAAATTAGCTTTTGAATACAGGCTTTTGACAGGTTTCTCTACACAATCAGGAATAATTATTCAAAAATTGCATKAAATTGGATTAAATTGAACAGGAAAAATATCTTCCGCCTGTGGTACAATAACAGCTACCGCATTTTAAATTGAAACTTTGCCACTTTGCCTTTAATATGAATCCACTTTCAGTTCCAGATTAAGTGCCAAAGTCACCTTGCTGCTTGCCTCTATCACCATTTAACTCTTGTGAGCAAGGTTGGATTCTGCATTTAGAAAGTGCAAGAAAGTAATGTAAAGAAAATAAGAAAGCACTCCTTCTAATTCAGCACATATATATACGACATATGCAAAATGCAAAAAATCTGCAAAATGCAGATTTGCAATATCTAGTCAAAAAATGAGATTTCAATTCTTCTTACAGTGATGGCGAAACAACATTTTCAAAACATTAYCAGTTTACTTGAGACTGTAAGGACGACTTAGCATACGTGGCCATTTGCAAAGGGAGATTCACAGCTGCACCCCGTTCTGGTGGAAATCCTGCCATCAGCATCCACAGGAACCCAGCTGTGTCCCCTGAAATGKTTGAAAGTTTATGACCCTTTGTTTTTACTGCAGACAACAGAGAAGAGTTGGAGACTGGGCCCCWGAACATGCTCAAAGAAACTCAGCAAAAAGTCAAAGAGCTTCCAGTCTATCAATAACCCCACCAAGGCAACTGAGGGGTATGACCAAGAAGCAATGTCCCTCTTCTGAGTTGTGTAACATRCGCAGTAACCCAACTGCCTAAGGCTTTATTAAAATTACAGGACACCAAGAAAGCCTTAACTTTAAGGGGACCCTGATAATTAACATTAAAGCTGAAAGAGTAGTAAACCAGGGAGCATGACAATTAAACATGCCCCAGAATGTAAATATATGGATATGAAGTGCAGAGCGAATGTTGCCAATTTTCAAGTCAATTTTCCTAGTGAAAGTTCTAGTGGGACAGACAAAAAACAGAGCTTATAAAAGAACCTGGTTGCAACCTTAGCCACACAGTCTTGACCACAGCTCCATAATAAAATTACTAGTATATTAAGCATGTGAATGTGGGGTGATAGAGAAGATAGGGGCCCCATGACTGGCTGCCTGGCCAACTGTGCCTTTAACCAAAAGCAGATGCTTTTCAAGAAAGAATAGGTGCAACTCGCCCTTTTATGCGAGTCACGCTCAATTCACAACCATTTTCTTAGCTGTACACCTTCAGCACAGCAGTTCATGGGGCCTAAATTGAATGTAATAATCCAGATGGGAGCATAGCGATTCTGCATCCTTTCAACCAGAGGGTCATGTTACGCAGCTCGCCCTTTTAAAAGCACATAAAAAACGTGAGCTATTCAGCGTGCAGCTGAGAGTGCAAGAGCTTTAATCTTTACGTTACCCACACAAGTACACTTTCTATTTTTGTTTACTATTCCGTACAAACCCAAGAGCTGCTGCTTAAGAACTAGCAAACACTAAAGAGCAATAAASAACTTCAGGCTTTGGCCTTACAACTGCTGACCAAAAAGCAGAAGTTGGTAACTCAGCCAGGTCAACTGTAAGGGAGAGCTCTCGCCAGCTGGTGGCGTGTGCAAAGGTGGCGAGATGTGGATCCACCTGCACACATAAAAGCAAGGCAAAGGTGCCCACAAAAAGCAACAGGATTGGTTTTCTGGACAAAATTGTGAGCAGGGAAATGGAACTGTGCGCTTATGTAAAAGGATTCCTCTAGGCAGATGTGCACTGAGGAGCTGCCTTCTTTTATGAAAGTGTTATCCAGCTATATGAAAGGATGTCAGGTGCTGCAGCCTCCCAGCTCCGGCCCTTTCCTGAAGAGAAAATTGACTCTCTGCAAAGCTCTGTCAGTGTCATCRAGCTGTAGCCTTCCTTCGTCAATTACGACTTTCTTAACAAGCTCTGTAATTTTGCAGCACTTCATGTGAAATCCATTTGATCAGTAGACAGATTTTAAAAGATGCCTTCCAGACTGTGTGGTCTAGGTGCGTATCCTGCAMACATCTCGACAGAGGGAGGGTGGGAGGAAATCTGGAGCACGTTCTCTTTGCCAGCCTCCCCCTTGTGATGTTCAGTGCTCCCGAGCTAGAYTGAAATATGCCAAACTGCACGGCTGTTTGCTGCCTTCCAGAGCCTCCCACTCACAGAATGCAGCTTTTGTTACATATGGAGGTGTTAATCCTCTGGTAATCAACAGCTTAATTAGCTCACCACGAAGATGAAAGGCTCCCATTTTGTGTTGCTGATGATACTTACAGCTWTTTCCTGTTTTGTTTTATTTAAAGAGCTCTGGGGTGTTAGTAACTCCTGCAAGAAATCAAATAAAATAAAACAAGGTCTATACCAGGAGCTCCATCTCGGGTTTTGCCTATAGCAAGAAAGGTATTTTTGCATCATTGCAGCCATATTGCTGGATAGTCCAGTATAAATAAACCACAGAAATTTTTACCCTTGGGTCTTCTGAGTCTTGTCATCTTGTACAAATGGAGCCGCCAATGCTGCTACATTAGCCCTTATCCATAACGAGGCCATCGATGACTCCATAGCTCTAGAAAGAAAGTTGGAGAAATTAAAGTAATTGGAAAATGCAGCTTACGTGGGGTGTAACTCTTAACTTGGATGTCCTCCCTAGCTGTTGAACTAATCCAAAATTTCAACTAACTGCAAGTTCATTCAAATTTTGCTTTGTTCAAAGTAGAAAAAGGAGTTGCATGTTTACAAGTGTAGATTTTCTCTAGCTCCACACACTCCTATTTACAAAAAATTCAGCCAGCTCTAGTCTGTTATAGATGTTTTATATTTTTTCCTGGAAAATTACTCTAGTTGAATATCTTAAGCAAAACTTAAAATCCTGAGATGGTGATGGTTGATTTTTTACTGATCATATAATAATTATCGTAAGTCTATTCATCCAGTAATTTCCCCTCATCTTGCCACTCCTCAATTATCTATATGCCTTCCAAACACTTCAGATATTGAAAATTATAATGTTTCACTAAATGTATGCAAATATTTTCATATTTCCCTGTATTATCTTCCTGTAGATAACACAGATTGAGTTATGGGCATTTAAGAGCCTCACCTGAATATACGAGTGCAGTATATCTTACTTTTCTGTGAACATCTCACAGTCAAATTGTCTGAGGTGTAAAGGAGCATAAAAARTCCCTAGGCAATACATATGCACTCCAGAAGGCTTGTAGGTGCTACCAGAGTAAAGATGTAATTTAATTCTTTATATTCAAGTTGCTGGTTTTATATACTTGTTTATATATTTGTTTGTATATATTTGTTTATACAGAGTAATACAGATTTTAAATATGATTACAAAACCAGTGTCCGAAACACTCCAGCGCCGCTGTATTTCTGAGGGCCATGCATTCCCTCACATCACTTTTTCTCAAGCATTCCTACAAGACAGCACTACCTCCGGTCTACAGATGGGCATTTGAGATATGAGGAAAGCAAATGAATTTGAAGTTACCTATGAAATTTTTGAGTCTGTATGTCTGAAGTCCGGTCACTACTCATTTCCTTCTCAATTAGCATATATTTTCCYATACACTTTTGATAGTTGTTAGCATTGAAGCACCTACTCTCAAATCCAAATTTACATATTGACTTCCAAGCAGAGGGATTCTTTTTTTTTTCATTGCCCAGTAAGTATAACCTGATGAAAAATAAACACAGATAATACTGTATGTTCTTATTATGTCAGAAAWGTTGAGTGCACAGTACTCTTACAACCCCAGAAAATAACGGCCTGCAGTAAGAAAATATCTAGTATATTTATTACCTCTCTTTGGTTACCCCCTTTTTGATAATAAATGACAAGTTCCAYGATCAGATTCTAGTCTGCAGGAACCACTCTGCAATCACTCTAAGAAATTAATATAAAAAGTATGTTATATAGCATATGTGAATGGAGATTCGCTAGCATGGTTTCTCATCTTTAAGTGGTCACACAGTAAAGATGGCTTGAAATATCATTTTCATGTGCAAGAAAARTTCTGTAAGGATCTACCTTCATTTAAATGGCAGGTTACAATCAAATGCAATGTGATTTTAAATTATAAAGTGATCAAAATAAAACAAGAGGAAAAATAGATCAAATCACATACAACAAAATCTATTTATTTTATTTGGAGACACAGTGGACTTGTCAGTTACTCTAGGAGAATTTTATGAAAATATAATTAAACCAGAAAATCAAATCACCTTTCTCTCTCATTATATATAGGCTACTTCATAACAAGGCATATTTGAAACACTTGCCTCAATTTTGTTATAAAAAAACCCCAGAATCTTCTTTACTTTTATTATCAAGCACCACATTAAGAACTGCAGCCTGCAAGTGCCATATCACCTTTTAAAGAAACTAATTGCAAGCCACTTTCAATATTTTGCCTGTTTTTAATTTAATACCCTCAGAGAGACATAATTGGACTGAAAGAGAGAGTATTCACTGAAGTCATGAATTTGCCATATAAATACAAACAAGGAGGAAAGCTAATACAGTAAGGGACTGTGGGATTAATTTTGAAATTGTCTGATTAGTGGATTGTTGCCCATCAATAATTGCCTTATATTTTCCCAAGGCCCCATCTTTATTGGAGTCTGGCAAGTGCATCTGCCTACGGATTCCGTCAATCAGGTCTTGCAGCTGGGAGGCTCTGCAGAGACCCCACAATTGCAAGCCTGCTGGGGCAAGTTGTTAGACAAAGCAATATATACCAGACACGGCGAACAGCCAATCTATGTTCCATTGATAATGTTTTACTTACAAAAAAAATATATCCTATTCTGTTTGGTAGAAGGTCCTGCAGTATCTATTTTAGTGAAGTGCCACCTACCTGAGCCTGAGCGAGAAAACAACAAAGAGGTTTCTGTAGGACACGGCAGGACCATTGCACAGGTGTGCATGACAGCACATTGGTGCACCATGCCTTTGAATTCTCGCTGGTAAGGAGAGTTGCACTCATATTAGAAGGGTGCAACAGCAGATTTTTACCAGTGCTAAAGCCCCTGGAAATAAAAAACAAAAATTCAGAAAGTTCATCCAAAGAGTGTGGAATAGTTGTTCTTAAGACACACTTGCATTTAACTCTTTAAATAAGTAATTCTCCTAGTACTTCGCGCTTCAGGAAAAGAAACAAAGCATTTTTCTGTTTCCTGCATCAAAGGGAACTATGAATCTGCACCGTCAGCCGAATGAAAGGTGAACTAGTATCACTTGGCTCGTTGATCTGCCGATCCACAGAATGAATAGGTGCTGACTGGACCTACCACTGACACCATGTTTTCAAAACAACCAAACTACCTTTTCTGAACCTTTGGACCCTTTGTTAATGGCAAGTCCCTTCCTAAACATATTTATGTCTTTTTTGCCAGCAATCAGGCAGAAATGTAAACAAAAGAGGATCTGAAGATACTTAACTTATAAACAGGCATGATATAAKGGAACAAGGAGCCATATGTGATGTTTATATTGTGATTAGACATCCAGTTTTCAGCCRTGATTGTATTCTCTATAGCCATCAAGACGTGATTCCATGGAATGTCGTAATTCCTTACAGGCAATACCAAGTCAATAAAGTCCACCTCCCACGCCACTGCCTTCCTTTGATACAGGCACTCAAACTTCAGTCTGAAGCGTTGTCTCAGAACACTAACAACTGCTAACAATCACTGCGTCTACAATCTACATCATCATTCTGCAGGTCAGACAAGGATGCTGATACTACTGAAAGCAGTTTTGCATGTAGTGACACAAAYCAACTCAATGTAAATCCCATCTGAAAATTCATTCCCACCCTCCTGCCATTTGGATACAATTCAAATCCCAGGTTACTTACAGTGGGTCTCAGTTTGGAGGCTTTYCCCTTCCTTTACCCTTCCTTTTCCTTTAACACTTCCTAACTTTCAGGTGCTTGATTTCTCGATTTATCTTTCATCATTCATTTGTCTTTCTCAATACARTATAAAGAGACAGCTCTAAGAGAGCTCTAAAACTCTCCCTGAACCAAGACAGAAATCTGTGCAAAGTTTTGTCTTTCCATGACWGTGCTCTGATAACCATCAAATCAGTTAATACCATACCTGTCACCCTGATTATATGGAAAGTGTTCTAGCATTTCTTGCAATTAACGTATAAAAGTTACATTTAAACGGCGTTGAACRTGTACTGAAGGAAATTCTGCTTTGCATCTGAAAATAAAATTCTGCAGTTTTACCTACGATACATGTCATTGCAGAGCAACTGAAAAAAGTGGCACTCAGAAATGATGATAAACCAATCATATTTGGTTCAACAGARGAGAGAGATGATTTGAAGGAGCAATTCCTCTGAGAATTGGAAAAGGAGTTGAACTGCCACAAGGGCTTTTGGCTGTGGGAAATCTTGGGTTTGCAGATAAGCTGAAGTTCCACTCTGCAGGAGGGATTTTTGTTTTGTCTCTAGCAAGGCCAGATTGTAATTACTCCTGCAAAGCCTGCAAGATAGACACAAAGTGATCTGAGGCCCCCAAGAAGCCCATCTTTGCAAAGAGAAACTTAATATTTTGAAATGTGTAATGCAGATTGTGACAGAGACTCTCAAACATTTCTTACTTCCAGGCACATCTGTTATATCATTTTGAATGGACTSTGTATCTTACAAGCTTTAGCAGGGTGCCCATGCCTTCCACGAAAAGCACCAACMTAACATAACCGCAGACTCACCACACAAAACAGGCTAAATATATTTTCTGTCTACAGACAGTTAGTGGTTAGATTATCATTCTCYTRCCTGTGCAAGAAAAAACAAAGCCTTCCAGAACATATTACAGACAGACCTACCTGAGCTTTAGACCTATTCAGAACTAGACAGTCCCTGAGAACYTACCCTCAGATTTAAAGCTGAATAACTRTYTCAGCCCTGAAGCATACCAGGAAAGAGGGTCTTCTAGRTACRCAAAGAYTTAACTGCTTTATAGTCTAACCACCATGTATTCAGMCCAAAAGCAGTTAGTCACCAGTACAAATGCTCTTAGGGAAAAGCTACCAGTACACAGACGAGCTGGATTTCCTATTTACAGCTTCTGCCTGGCTCCACATGCATCCTCACACACTGGAAGCAGCCCCACACTGGTTTTGAGGAACTGTGATTTTGACACGACTGACTTGGAGAGCTGTGAGGAAGCCCCCTGCCAAAGGCTCTGCTCGCCAGGCACAAACGAGCCCAACTCCCAGGGGCTGCACGTGCTCCCTGCCCTGGGACAGCACCCTGCTCCCCAGCCTCCTTCGCTCATGGGCGACACATGCACTAGGGGCATCCCCGCTCTCCTAAGTGCCSATGAGTAAAGACTGACCTACCCATAACAAAGCACTTACATGCTCTTCCCCAGATTGCTCCATTTCCTTCCATTTCCCCCCTGGCCCTTCCTCCTTAACACACAAAAGCTTTCACATTGCCAATATGTCTCTGGTATGTGGCAGTCTCCCTTCTCTGCCAAGCTATTCCACATTTTAATTTTGAGGTGAAAATACTTTCCTAAGATTTCACTTGTATTCAGTCTTTTTAAATGATCCCCCCCAGTGTAATGGTTCTGCTTATGACATTATTTCACATACCTYATCATGAGTCACATGGAAAAAAATTCACTGCTTAGCCACAAATCGAGGCAGAGTCCCTACTAGAAACATGACTGGTGATCACAGAACGTAACAAACTCCAACTTATCTGATTGCATATTAAAGATACTTTTCATTTAGTAACATATAGACATGGCAACATAAGCAGATCAGTAAAGTAAGGAGAAAGTAACACTTGCCTTTAGCTATTGAGGGTAGTGCTCTCCTAGTTAACTGTTGACAAACTCCAYAATTAAAGCACTGAAATCAGTGAGATTTAATAAATCATCTGCCTCCACAGCCTATCAAGTGTTGACTAGCCAGGAAAAAAGTCTTCTTAATTATTACCGCCGTCTTTGTTGCTCCTTGTAGAGRAAAGAAAATCAAAAAATTGTCCAGCACTATTACTAGGACCACSGTATGACTATGCCTTCATTCTCCCAATTCTAGATGGGCTAGTGAGCAGCAAGAGCTCTGACTAGTRAAATACGGAGTAAGCAGGCCCATCTCAAAAGCTTCTTTACTTCTGGTCAATGACAGAGAGCAGCTGAAATTTGAGATGTGAGTGTCTTACTCTGTACTTTTGATGAAGCTTTGAATTCTCAAAAGGACAAGAGTCATCCAGCTCTGGACACTACCCATAGTCTTYGCTCACTTTCAATGAATAAGGGTTATTGACAGAATCAATTGGAATCTCTTGGGGTTATTGATGGAACTAGAACATGCTCAGGACATACCCAGATGCTAGAAAACAGAAACCCAGCAGGAAGTCATGTTGTATGTGCCCTTACATGACTTCGGGGACATACTCCAGCCTGAGCTCCTTCCAAYGCTAAAAATTGCAGCTGTGATCTTCAAGTTGCAGAGTCTGTAGTAAAGTCCATGGTGCAATAGGTAAACTTCTTAAATTCTTGAGATGCTCCTCAACTTGAGCTGTCTAAAAATTGCCATCAGCTGTGGAAAAGCTTTATGAGTGCAGGTTGACCTGTCAAGAGCGACTTATTAATGTCGAAGTGAAAACACACCCAACCAGTCAGGGTTCCCACACAAAGTGACTGTTCAGCTTGGAGAGACACCTCTGAATAAGCAGCCAGGCTCTTCCATCTCGCCCTGTGGGTACCTATAGSTAGAAATGACAGTGTTGCAACTTTCACCGGAGGAATTGCTTGGAGGCTTAACTGGAAACAGCCAATAGAACCGCTCCAACTTCACTAGTCATTTGGGTCTGCTGTAGGAGACTTTGATACATTAGTTAGTCACGAATCTTTACTGAACATGCATTCATAGTGATGTTCCAAGATGAAATCCTGCTAAGCATATACACCTACAGGGAGGATGAAGCAGGCTGGCATTTTTAAAGCGAGGTGCTCTCAAACCTCCAGAAGGCTTCTAAAAGGGAGGGAGGGAATCACAGATTGGCCTAGCATCACACACAGCCTTCAACCAAASGGATCAGCAGAGGGGAACAGCCTGGCATGGCCATGTGGGTCTCCTATAGCATGATACCCCTGGAGTGGAAGTCCTTAAGGGGGAGCCGGTTGACTACACACATTCCCCCCAGGAAGACCAGAAAAGCAAGACTGCCTTCCAGGCTCAGCCAGGATCATCAGCACAGATGGGGCTCCCCACACAAAGCTCTCAGACTAAGCAAGTGCCGTTCACATTTTTTTTTCTGTAGCTTTCAGGCATGGAGTTTCTAAGTGTATTTGTTGTTAAATAAATACAGACACCAAGCTCAAGACAAACTGCCAAATAACTGTTAAATTATTTGCTCTCCTGAATTATGCATTACCTCTGCTTAGTATGCAACTTTTCTATAGCATGCACCCCTACAAAGCCCCAAATTCCAGCACGTCTATGTGCCATATGCACAAGCTCCTCCAACCGTCTGCTCCTCATGGAAATTCTATTTGTTTTCCTATTGATTTTATTATGTTTAACAGCATACTAAATCATTCCTGAGGTTGACAAGTTTCTGGAAAATTGATATATGCTGTCTAAAACTGCCTGAGGCAGGAATAAAACCAAAACAAATGACTTTTTTTTTTTTTTTTTTCAAACTTCTGATTTGCATTACTACAGCCGTGCACACAAGTGCCATCTTGTTTGGCAGAAGAATTCTTCTYTTTTGTACAACTTCTAAAGCACAGGAAATCTTTAGAAGCTGTCTTTTTGGCTCTGCACATTGAAAGAAGGAGACTGCAAAATTCAACAATATCAAGTGAGGGCGGGAGTAAGAGTCGACTATCAGCTGAGACCAATTGGTTGAATTCTCTTGGGGAAAGGTGGAACAGAGTGTAGGTGCCTTGGAATCTACAGCTTAAGGCAAAAGCAAAATTTTTAGCAAGACGGAGAAACTTTGGTTTAATTCTTCCCCTGAGAAACCGTATTTTAGCCTTTAAGCAAGCTCAGAACAAAGTGGTTTTTTAAATCTTAGGAGCATCAACATTGGGCACTGCAGAATTTTATTCCAAAGCCTGGACTGCATAGTCATGATCACTTATTTTAAAAGGCAGAAAGCTCAAGCTGGAATCTTTTTCTTGAGTCAGAAACGAAAAACAAAAAGGGGGTAGGGGAAATAATAGGAAAAACTTGTTGACTTTTTTTGTTGCTTTTCTGTCAAAAATCTGAAAGCCATAAGAGCTCAAGGAAGAAAATGGATTTAAAAAATAGGATTTTACAGTTTCCAGACATGACGACCTGACAAAAAATGGGAAGGTCATATGACATGGGAAGGTCAACATYCATCCTTGTTAGACTCTCATTAAGCTTTTAAAAAGGCCGTGTTATGGCAAGAAAAAGCACYAAGAAAAAATATTTTTCTAGGAAGTAGTTAGGATACTGAATTAGCTGACAAATGATGGGATAACATTTGCAGAGCTGCAGGCAGTTAAGAACTTAATGGTCAAAAGTTTCTAATTTTAGTGTGATTCAAAAATTGAGAGAGATAGAGGTGAGCTCTTCCAGTATTCCCTGTGATGCTGCAGAATAACCTTCTGAGTTCTGCCTGTGAAGAAGAATCAAAACTAGCTCACAGGTAAATAGCTTTAATTGTAGGTCAGTCTCCTGGGTAAGAAGTTTTCTGCAAGTGAAACAGCAAGAAAAACTGTCTTAAAGGGATCATCTGTTTAAAGAATTCTACGATCCCCAAAGGTATATAACCATAATACAGAAAATGCTATTGTTCTCACTGTTCTTGAGCTATTGTTCTCACTGTTCTTGAGCTAACAAACCCTTAATTTTAGGAACGAATAAAACAAACAAAAATAACAATACGAAAAAGAGACAGAAATATTTCTCCATCTTAGTCATTGAAATAAGCCTTAAGAGAAGAGCGAGTTATCTGTAGAAGATTATTCTGCCCTGCAACTCAAAGTAGTCAGAACAAGGGAAGAGAAGGGAGAAATAAAATTCCAGACATTCACCTAGTTTAGGCTTGAGGAGAAAATGGAACACATGGCTAAGGCCAAGGAAATTTAATTCATCTAAATGCTCAGATATTGCAGAGACTGTATATAGACTTAATGATGATTCTACAGATAGAGATAACAAAAATAYTGCAGCACATCAGTGAAGGCATCACTTGCAGATGAAAAAATAATCTCAAACTGGTTGCTTTTCATCTGTATTTCAAAGACGGTATCATGATATCACCATTTATTTTAAAACAATAGAGCCTTCCTTGCCACAAGTATTACAGGAACATGTCAATACTCTCTGAAGGCTGTGCTGACCTTAGCGTCATATCAAATATATTTTTCTGGGTTTTTTTTTCTTGAGTAGACAAAATGCAGTGAAGCTYCTTTTTCCCATCTGTCAAATGATTCCAGATTCTGCAAAACACACAGTCTACAATTAGCTCTCTTAATTTTGAAGGTTAACGGGACAGAGATGAAAYGATGCCACATTTTCCTAATCTATAGTCCCGGGGCCAACAGGTGTTTGGACATATGTATTTGGAAACATCGCCATCAAAGTTGCTAAACGTGGTATATGTCGCCTGTTTGCACCATGATCATCTGTTAAAAYGTGAGGTTTTGCCCACTTGCAAATGCATTTGATAAGTAGAAACTTCCAGGAGGAACACAGAGAGTAACACGCGCTCTCTCTTGAGGCGCTGCTGCCACTACAGCAACACGTGTCTTTGCAAACTGGACCAAACTGGTTAGCTTTTTGAAATAAAACCAAAGTCCCTCTGGGTGGAAGAAACAACACTGACGTGCTAGGAACTCCTAGTAGGAAATGGTGAACATTCTGCTACAACGTAAATGCAGAAATGCCTTGCAAACATCGAGGGATGTAACAGGAAAAAACAAACAAACAAACAAAAGAAACATACYGTCATGAGCAGAGAGAGTGAAGAAAACTGTTAAAAATAGTTCTCCATTCAAAGCTGACATAAAAATACATTATCCTGGARATGGACAAAATAAACATCAAGCAAAGGGAGTCCAAAATGGACCAACAGAACTATGTTATTAAGCCAGTAACACCATCAGGCCATGGGCTGCAGATGCAGAAAAGTGAATGGCATTCACAAGGCCAATGACTGACTTGTTTGTGTATAGCTGTCTTTTCAGGAGCGCAAGTATAACAGTATCAATGGAACACACAAAGCACCTGCACATACACATGCAATAGATGAAATACCTCTGTTTAGTATGCCTGCCTTCTAATTCCTCTTTTTTTTTTTTTTTGGAGAAGTTTCCAAACATTTTTCCATCAAATCCAGTCTTTCCAGAGAGAGCAATCTGACAGAGAAATTTTCTTGTTCACCAAAAGACTCCACCAYCTCATCACAGAATCAGGAAAATCAAATATAGGCAAGGCAGTTTTGGAAAGAAAACTGTGACATTTTCATTAAGCTTGTTGTAGTCAAGGTCTGCATGGCAATCTAAAGTGACTGGCATAACTAATGGACTCTGAGCAATGTGTCTATCCCCTACTCATGCTGATAAAATCTCTCATGCTTTACTACATTCATCTGTCTCTCTCCTCCTGCACTTTCGAACGTTCATATACACGTTCAGCCATCTACATAATACCTTTTTCTTTTTTTTTCTCTCCTCACAGTATACATTCCAGAAAGACTTAAAAATGATTTTCTGATGCTTTCYCAACCCTGTCCCCAGGGCTCATTTAAAGCAGTCTTAAATAACTGTGTTCAGCTTTTGGGTAAAGCATAATTATATRTGTTTTTCTAGCCATCAGTAATGCAGCTTAATAGATTGTACCTAATACATATATGCACATGGAACCATACCGTGTCCATATATATCTATCCAAAGATGCTTTGCAGTGTTTTAACTGGAAGCTGTGAAACAAATCTTAATCTTCAGAATATTAGTTTGTCTAACTGACAAGGTTAGAGAAATAGGGATTGCATGCCTAGGAGCAGGCAACACTGCTTTGGGAAAGAAAGGAAAGCTTACGCCTTCAGAAACACAGCCATAATTTGATGTGGYTAAGTATGGGAAGTGGAGAAAAAAACATTTTATTTTCCTTTAAAAGTGTGTCCCGAGACTTTAGGAGACTTTTTTTCTTTTTCCCCTGTAGCATTAATAAATACAACGGATATAGCAAACTCAGCAAACTATCAGTTTACAGATCAAAGGGCAAACTTCCTCAGCTTAAAATGGGTTCAGAGATGCAAGTGACAGATGCCTAGAAGAACTTCAGCTATCTAGCATTATAAATCTGATTGCACTGATGGACACATTCACTTTGCAAGAACTAAGAGCTAGTAGAATTTTAATGAACTTTAAMAATATGTTGTCTGATAGATTACAGAAGTGATAAATCTCTGGATTACAGCGACTGTACCAAGTTACTTAAATTTTTTTTTTTCATTGTGGGAATTGTGCTTTTCTTTTTTAGGACCATTTCAGGCAGCATTTTGGAAACTACCCAACTAGATACTGATCATTATTAGAACTTTGAAGCAAATGCTAACGAGCTTCCAGTAATAGCTTGTCCAATGAAAAAACTTTAAGCAACTTAAAAAAACATACTTTTTTTTTTTTTGCAAGGGTTGAATTTTATTATTCAGGAAAGAAAGACCAGGAACTACAGCTTCCTTGTTCAACYCTAGTACTGACAGAACCACAATTAGTTTTTCAGACCATCCTGCTGATAATAACTTCATCTTCCATATTAGAAACTATTCTAAATATGACTAGCAAGTAATTTATCTCTTTCTTCCCATGGAGCAGATAGATTGTGTAATCATTCCAGCTCACTTAAAAATCCATTTATGTTAGTTAAAATGAAGGAAACTTAACTACTTAATTTAACTATTTAAACTCAATCCTTATTAAGATTAACTCCTATCATAAACCCAACATGAATCAGAGAAAACGGTTTAAATGAAAGTTTAAAATATCTTCTTTACATATCAAAGGGTCTGATATTCAATCTAATGATGTTTCAAACAACTAGAGAAGGGTTTTATCACTATCATGTACAAGATTTTACTATGCTTTTTTTTCAGAAGTCTGATCCTGAAACTTTTCTGTTGACCATGCTGAAAACYACCCTGAGGCTTCAGCCAATGGAAATACAGAAATCACAACCTGAGAGAGGAGGTTCCGACAAGTGCACCCATCCCAGAATAGAAATGTTATTGATGTAGCATATGCTGGAAACAAAGCATACTAAGATTCTTAAATCACTTTTACATCCACTACACGGAAAAGAGATGGCCAGAAATGTTTTTATTATATACAAGTATAGAACAACATAAATGTTTTTGACATCTTTGAGCAAAACTTTTTAAACCACAAGGCTTATCCAAGTGTGTTAAAGAATGATAACTGATCAAGCAACAATAAAATCGGTAAACAGAACTTCTAATTAYGTAGCTCAAATAAATTAAAGCAGAATATTTTCTGAACCATCAACACTATTAACAGATTTTTTTTCAGTCTATTTTTGAAATGATGTCATCACCAACTAAACTTTTAAAGATTACTTTATTCTACAGCTAGGTACTCTCTTTAGATCCTCCTCTAGAAAGCAGGTGAACTGAATGACTGCTTTTTGTGTGGGAGCAATAGATGTGTCTGCTGGAGCGGTCCTGGCCAAAGACTGCGTGCGAGAGCAGATCTCGAACAGACAGAACAGATAAGAGATCTGTCTGACAGTCCCCTGGAATTTCAGTTACTCTGTAGACAAAACAAGAAGGTGGCTTGGAGATAAGCCAATAAACTGTTCCAGCAGTTATTAACAGAAAGRATTCAAGAGCCATGGAAAAGCTGTTACATTTTAAAAAAAAAMAGTGAGACTGAAGGTTTCAAAATTCATTCATTTTCAACATTCTCATTAAGTGCCTGAATCTTTATAACCTTGCTGACAACACTTAACATTTAAAATGAAGCAAGATTCAATCACTAAAAAAAAAAAACCCTGTTATAAAACACGAATAAGATCCAACGTTATCCTTAATCGAGGAATATCAATATTAAGCACTCTAACTTCCACTCTTTCTCCAGGACCTAACCCAAGACTTCTTCTCTTCTTCACTTTAGAAAGTTTTGCTTCTGTTATGTTTCGCACTGGAATCAAACCTGCTTTTCCCACACCAATATCAACAAAAACTCCAAATGGTGTCGCATTTTCAACCTTTCCGGTCAGCACAGTACCRATGCTTAGGTCTTCAAGGCAGACTATGCTTCTCTTGAAGTCAGGTTTATCAAAATCTGTTAGAATAAACAAGAAAAAAAATATAAGACTGGAGAAGAAACTTTTTTTTTCCTTTTTCTTTGTTTTTTTCTTTCTGAGAGTTGTTTCTAGTTTATTTTTTCTAACTAAGAAGTCACCCCAAGGCAGCTTTCAGACCCCAAATAATGTTTCACTATTCTTTTTTATATAATGACCCATCTGTGTAAAGAATGAATTTATTCTCTTTTATTAGCCACTTCAAAAGATTATGGTTTATGGAATAATTARCATAGCAAACTCCATGGAGAATTTTCCAGGAGAATATCACAGGAGATCTGAAGTGAAAGATTTCTTAATTATTCTTGAAGCTAGTGACAAAAGATAGKAGGTTAGAGATAATTTTTACTGGAGCTGCATAAATCATACTATAATTCTATTTTAGATCACAAAYTTGTATCCAGGAAGGTGGACACTCARTGACACCACATACAAAACAACAGGAAAGTCAACAACACTGTTCTTCTGCGATTGTAACTCAGACTTGCAGCTCACCTGCATTGTGACACGGCATAATCAACTGCTGCTTTGCACCAACAGCATCAAATGTGTCACCCTCGTGTGATTTCAAGRAGGTGACACCCTAATCTATTCAAATTCTCACGGTACAGTTAAGGTTTTTGAAAACTTCTTACTCTACACTTCCTTCTCCTGCACAGAAACCCTTCTAAGCCATATCAATGACTTCCCTCTCAAACTTTTCCTGTTGCTATTTTACCTTTTCCATGATTCACTGAGATTTTCTAGTCTTCACCCCTGCCCCCTGAAGAGCAGCACCAAACCAGGATTCTACCAATTTCCTATATTTGCCTTTAAGAAATAAAAGAGGGCGAAAAAGCTAAAATGCACTGCAGAACACTGAGAGACTTGGTGACTTTACCAGGCTTTGCATCAGACCCCAGGAGAATACACAGGCTGGCAATGGCAGCGATACACTTTAAATGACATCAAAGTTTCCACTGAAGGAATGTACCTAATTGCTCGAGTCCAAAACGGTTAATCCTTTGGTAACATTATACTACGCAGTGGCACTTCAATGAAAAAARCAACTAAAGAGCYGTTCAGGGCAATGACCACAACAAGATTTGAAGGAATGATGGGAATYCTTTTAATGTTTGCAAATCTGTTTTTTCCATCCAGGCAGATTCATAAGTCACCTGAGTAGCTCTACAACTTCTTTGTCAGAAAGACGATTTCTAACTAGTAATATCTTTTAAAACCTTTGCTAGGAAATGAAAAGGTTTTTAAAATGATGTGTTAAACATATCCCGTTATCTCCTTTTTCTCAAATATATTTTTTTTTGTTTGTCTGCCTTGCACTAAACTCATTCAGGAAAAATAGGAAACAACAACATTTCAATTAAAGCTGAGGGCCACATAGGAAAGCTAAACAAAAWACACTAAGTGATTTATATTGGTACCTTATTCTTTATTCTTTTGCATTTTTTTTCTTTTTAGTTTTAAACGTTACTCATTCCTTCCGTTACTAGTGAAATTGCAGAGAGAGTGAATTAGAGCAATACTAGSTCACTAGAAGGACACCTACCATGTCTGAGACTTGCTACCAACAGTGAGYGTCTCCCACTCTGAGGTTCCAAAGATGGGACACAATTTTCACCCAGCAAATGAAAYGGGGCTAAGCCCTTTAGCCATTTCCGAGTTCCTATGCTATGACAAGTCAGAGATGCTGTCTACAGCAATATCAAATGTACTAGCACAGTAAAATCTGAATATTTCCAYTGAAGATTCTCTTATCCATTTATGTTTATAACATACATCTTAACAAGCTATCCTACTGTAAGTTAGACGCAAGACCAACAGAATAAATGAACTCACATAAAATACACATTTTCAAGATCACTAGTGGAAAGTATTTAGAAAATTTGCATGGAAGTTACTAATCAATCCAAAAAATGTGGAACAGAAATGTTATTTTTCTTAAAGCACATGTTTATTATTTGAAGCCTGTATGTTTGCTATCTACCTTCATCTCTGGCTGTTGCCTGAGAATCCAGCTGTAARTTTCATTAGGCAACTGTATCTCCAGATGTTTTGCTTCACTACCTACCTACCTCATCTTCGCTTTCCTCACCCCAAGATGTTCAGCATTATAGCTGTAATCAAAGGTGCATCATGAGCCACTTGCTCCTATTACTTTTCTCCATGAATCACTGCAAGRGCAGAATTGCGCACTACTGCTCAACAGAGCTCAACTTTTATTCCTACTGTTTCAGCTTGGTCTCAGCATTTCCCTCACGATGGAGAGCCAGCACAGATTTAATCAGTACTGARTCAACATATTGAAGCTATTTCACTTTTTAACAGCCATACAACTCCCCTTCCTAGGGCTGGAAAGGTCATGATTTAAGACGGGATTCACACTCCTTGATTACTGAGCTGGAAAGAAACATCTGACTACGATACACTCTTTACARTGTCCGAGAAAAAAACAGGAATTCCACATGGGCAAGGGCCTAGCACCGACTTTAGAGCTTTCACAAGGTTACCTGTTCTGATGTCAAAGCCTTCGGGCTGAGTCAGACCGTCGACGATTAGCTGCAACGTATGCACTGTTGTGTTCAGCCTTTTCGCCACTCCTTCCAGTCCTTCCTTTTGAATTACCGCGTTCACCTTTTGCTGCATATCCGGCTTCCCTATGTCATTTGGGTTTCCTCCAAAGAGAGATAAGAACCTGAGAAGTTCAAACAAAGATATCGTGAGAGATCTGCAGCATCCTTTGGCGGTAGCTGCACTTGCACTACACTCCGCATTTTAATTGGTTAACTCTTGCATTGGTGCAGCAGGTTTTCCAGAGCGCGAATCACGTTTGCACTTCAAAATGCAAATCGCCTCTCACGCTGATGATTTATCTTTACTCAAAAACTAATCTTATGAGGGCCRAAAGATGCCTCTTATCAGGAAAGCTCATTAGAAATAAGGGAAATTTCTAAGATATTTTCATTTTTAATGCCTCTCTAGTTCAAATGAAAATGAACAGTAATTTAGTAAAACTATAGCAAACATCAATATACTGTCAATACAAGCAACCTATAGCTCAAATTAATAATAAATATAGTTCAAATTAATAATAAAGCAATAAAAACTTACATAAAATGCTGACATTCCAATTGAACAGCGTTGGCACATACACTGGGGAACGCACATTCAAATACATACCCTGTTCCTTAGGACAGTCATCACTGAAGGAGCGTTCTTGTTTTGGTGAAAGACTTACAAATGCAAACCAGGGTGTTTTTAATGGAAACAGACTAGGAACCTGAACTACCGCCGCTCTCCTAAGCAAGTATTCCTTCCAAACTCCTTACCGGATGCCTCCTTTCTGCCCTTATGCTCCCCCCGGCACCTGCCAGGTGTGACCCACCACCCACCGGAGCCGTGGAGACRAGCAGCTTCGCGCCCTGTTCCTCCCAGGCCGGGGCACCACAAAGCTCATCTGGGAGCACACAGGCGCATCTTCACCCCAAAGCGCCCACTGGTGTCACCAAGAGGAAGACACCAGCCTGAAAGTGGCTGCCAGGACCGCCAGTGCAGCAATGACCAAAGGTGCAAGCATGGCCAGGTAAGAGTACTCAAATGCATACAGGTGCATTTGGGTAACAGAGAGAGTTTCTCACTAGTTTTCTTAGTTTCTCTGAGTATTCCTTGTGGAAGCAGCTGAACAAAAAGCAAAATCTCACACAGCAGTTCAGTGGGGGACTGTTTTAACTGATCAAATTTCAACTTTAACACACCTAATTTTTTTTGAAGTAAACTGAGGTGGTATTTTCTTTGTTTCCTAACCAAGCCAAATGCAAAACTGTTCACTATTAAACACAACCTTTTAGCTCCAGTATACTATGCACATACTACTATTCAAATACTTGGCCTAGTAACAGCMAACATGCAGGAGATCATCTACGATGGCCTGACCCACCTATTGCAGAAGGCCCTCAAAAGCGGCTGCAACGATGGTACCGAACACGCATATAGGCCTGGGCCAAGTCTTCCTCCCTGGGCGGCTCGGGAAGGGCCGCAGCCCGGGGGTGCTGGGAGATGGACAATGGCACAGCAGCAGCGGCGGCAGGGACAGGCGCCGCAGGGACAGGCGGCAGCTGCCCCGCTTTGACTGACGTGCCAGATGTAGCGCGGCCGGCCCTGCTAGCGCCTTGACTCAACGCTCTAAATAATACACGCCGTGCGGAGCGCGCCCGTAAACAGCCCCGCTGACGCGCACGCRCTCGGCTCCGTTTCGCTTCCAACGCAAAGCCGGTTCGAGGACCTCCGAGTCGCGTTTTCTTCCCGCCCAACCAACCCTTCCAATTCCGCAGGGCGAGGGGGTGTTGGGGACCGGCATTGGGGAGCATGTCACCGCTGACCGCGCGGCCGCCACCACGCGGAGCCATCGCAGGGGCATAAGGACAGAGGCACCCGGCTTTTAGCTGGGTGGCTAATGCAATGAGAATGCGCGGCCTTTCGTGCAGGCGCCATGGAGCAGGATGCCAACCAGGTGCCGGAGCCCGCACCCACCCCGCATGCCCCCAGCCTCAGCCAGGAAAATCCCAACGAAAGCATTTATCCAGTATCAAAAGGAATCCCTCAGCGCACGTAAAAACGCGCTCTTGGTCCCCGCGTTATCTATTTTAATTGTTTCAGTAACTTAACCTGGTCCTTGCTATGAATAAATATGTGTTTCCAACTGAAGAACGTGCTTGACCAGGTGCCCGGATTTAAGTACACTCAAAATCCCACCGACTTCAAATAAACTATTCATGTTCTGAAAGTGTAGCAGGTTTTTTTAGGAATATTTTACAATTATGGGCTATAACATAGAGAGAATGATGTTTGAAAAGGCCCAATCTGCTCAAACACACAAACCAGAAATATACCCAGAACAGAAAAAAATACAGTTCTTCGTTAAGCCTCATCTCCTTTGGTCTTGGTAAAAAAAAAAAAAGTATTAAAATATTTTTCAAATAAAAGCAATTTATCAGTGACTTCCAATTTAGTGTCTACTAACTTAGTAAAAATACTGTTTAATCAAGTTCTATTTTTCATGTATCATTTTTCACTGAAATGAACATGGTTTCAGGGCACTCAAAAATCGATACGAAGTAGAAAGTACAAATCTCTGACTGGAGAGGTGCATTACATTGATCATCTCTATTTTTAAATGTCATTGCTAAGAACAAAGTTAAATGTTTCCTTATTAAAAGAAACCTACCTAACAATTTCCTTCATGAGTTACTTCAAGGTCAGAGGAAAAAAAATATAGGTCAATAGTGAGTGTGACTGTGATAACAAGAAAAAAAAAAAAAAAAAGAGGAAATTTCCTCTAATCTCCATATTTCAGTCTTAGTTATGTTAAACTTTTTCACTCCAAGTCTTCAAAAGTATCTGAGTTTGTAAATGACAGATCCAGCTGCATGAATACAGGAACATAAGCAATCTGCAAAAATGCAAGTCCTCCAAATATTTTCCCTGGCTACACACATGTACTAGTGTTACAGTAGAGCAAGTATTAGGTTTATCTACAGAAAAAAAAATTTAAATGAAAGATGAGATTTTTTTTTTTAACAAAGCGAGGTCCTTTTCATAAGACAGGCTATTTTTATTTCCTTGAATATCGATGGCTTGTGTGAATGGGCAAACATTCTGTGCAATGAATAGCAACTTGTCTTATGAAGATATTACAGAATAGGACGAATATAGAATACCGAATAGGATGAGATTTAGCTGGTTTAGAGATTTAGAATTTCAGAGCTTCAAGATTTAGATGTAACTCCTAAGCTTTTACAACAACGTTTGTTTTCAAAGCAATCTCTGCAGTGTTATAAGACCTGCAGAGAATGGTCATGGCTAAATCACTGATGTTTTTATTTAATACATAATTTCATCCATCTTACCCAGATAAAGAAAGAAAAGTAGCATAAATGTAACAAATAAGCACATCATGTTCACTTAACACACACATCTGCACAAAATTATAGCACAGCCATTGCAATGCCTAAAAGATAATGCACATTTTGGTGGAATGCAGGAACAGTCAGAAAAGAGTAAAATATTACCAAGGGGCACCTTCAGTAAAATTTTAAAAAGCTATTTTAACCCCTCCAAAAAGCTTCTTATAATATGCAGGAGTTCTAAAGCTTTGCAAGGGTTTTAGTCACAGTCATTCTGTTTTATGTAATCATTTCCAGCAACACAACTTAAGAGCTGGGAGTACTGGGTTCATTACATTAAAGCAACATGATATGCCATTACGTCTTGTCACAGTGCACACATGAATTAATGGTAATGCAACATAATCACTCTGAAAACAAAACAGCTTGGCATTAGCATGTGCTTTGTTAGGTAAAAGGCACATACATGACAGTAGCAAACTGCTAAATTATGCAGACATTTATGTTTTAGTAATGTTTTGAAATGCAATAACATTATTTATATAATTCAGATGTTAACCGTTCTTGTGCTCTTTCACTTGTATCAGTCTGCAATACTTCAAGTATTAATGTGGGCGAGATATCAAATAATATTTATGGATTACTCCATGTGATTAGCTGCTGGATACAAAAAGTTGAGGTTTTAAATATATTTAAAACTGCCTGTGTGGTTTGGTCTGATACAGATATTAACCAACATGTGTTTTTCCTGAGAGATAAATTATCATAGACTTTCTGAATGTATGCAGAAGACTACAGAGCACTCAATTTCCAGTATTTTTCAAAGTACATGTGAGAAACAATGAGTTTGAGAAAAGAAATTTAGACATCATTACATTGCAATGGTTGGTGTTAGGCAGATTGCTGCTGACCGTTTTCACAGCTACCAATATATCATATAACTAAAGCATAACCTAGAGGTAGAATGCAGTGAAATCATCATCACGACTAGTCATCCAGAAAGGACAAGACCATGCAATAAAGCTTTTTTTTTTTTTCCCCTCAAAATTATTATTTTTAATCCAACTTGTAGGAAATCACTTCAGTTTTCAGAATTTCAACCAAAAAAGAAAGCCACATAATTTTATGGGTCTAATAACTACATTGCAAATAGAGGGAAAATTTGTCATAATTTAAAAGTTCCTATAATTATTTTTGTCAACTGTTCATTGTTCATAATATAAATATTTTAAAATGTCTTTTATCAAATGGCTATTCCCACTTAAAGACTTCTCTGCTCTTTAATTTGTTAAGAAAATAATTTTCAGAAGTGCTCTAAAAATCCAGCTATTAAGCTGCAAATCAGGCATGTGAATAAGCTGTTGTTCCAAAGTAAAGAATATCAACCATTATTTATTGCTCTTAATGACCTTAACTCTGTAAGTGTTCCCCTTAATTAGGTTTAACCATTTGCTACAAGAAATAGGCATAGGATTCACTTTTCAGTGAAAAAGGCCTTTTTCAGGCCTTTTTAAAAGAAACTAATACTTTATTAGGATATAACAGTAATTGTTTTGCACATTATGCAGTCTGAATGGACACAGTTGCTATTATCAGGGCAACTACAGTTTTCTGAAGTGGACAGAAAATTTCTCTGATGAAATTTGTAGGGCATTAAATAAAATATAACCTGTGGCAGTAAAAATCCCATCCTGTGTAAAATATAAACATTTAGAGTGTCTAGAAGACATTTTTTTTTTCCCCATTTGCTCAAGGATTTTTTCCTTCCCTGATCTCTGTTCTCCTTCTGGATCAGCTCAGCCCCCGGGTAACARAATGGGGACCTGGACAGAAGCCAGCCAAGCAGAGAGCAGCCAAAAGCAAAGGGTACATTGCATAAGGGACAGAAGAGGAAGACCTTTTCCTTCTCTATTTCCCTCCTTAATCAATAGCTTTCCCTCTCCATTTCCCTGAACGCCAGTACTTGTTTTCTAAGCTAGCAAGCACTGTTACTTGCCTCAGTTCTTCTGCATAGCAGCTAAGTCCATCCATTTACAAGAGCGGCAAAAATAAGAAAAACAGCTGAAAAGCAAACAGTCCATCTGCAATGACACATAAAATTTTAATGATGAGATGCTTGTTTCTCCAAAGCATTTAATTCCAAATATTTTTGTAGAGGAGTATAAGCATCTGAACAAGTGCTCTGTGGAATCCAAGTCCTTTAGGAGCAGCAAGAAGTGTCATCAATACACGCACCAAGGGGGAGGCACGAATCTTCACTACAAGTAACTCTGCTCAGCATGTCAAAAACTCTCTTAAGGCACCACCAACCTTTGCCAGGCAAGGCCCTACGATGGTGGAATTGCCCAGGGAAGATCCCCACCTGCATTAGGCTAAACCACAACTTCAGCAGTAAAAGATTTTTTAAGAAGTCAGACTGACTGGAATACACGCTACGCCGCAATTTGTGAGCATCAGATACACACGCTGCCTGCCAAGTTTTGTCAAAGAGTATTTTTTATGAGATTTACACATAACCAGCAAACGTTAGGATTGCATCCCATGAAAGATCTACGCTTAGCAGACTGAGGCAACCGAGAAAAGCCTTGACTTTTCTTGCACATTTGGTTAATAAACATGATCTGGTTGTAACTTCCAGGGACTGGACACATTTCCTTGGTTTTCCTAGCAGTTCTTTTACAGTATGTACCAAGAAACTGGATATGCTCTACATATTTTATTAATTGTACGTGTAAGATTCTGCCAATATAAACTTTTTTTTTTCCCACATATACACTCTTCATAAAACACAGTCCTACTTTGCAGGAAAACATGCTGCCTACTTAATTTTTTTTAAAAAACATCTAAGAAATTATGATTCACAATATTTAGAGGTGCCCCTAGGCTTGATCGCTACTCACCACAAAACGCAGCTTTGCCAGTGCAGCAACCCTGACAAAGAACTGTTCTGGTCATCTGCACAGTGTGCTAATTCACCAGGAAGATGCTTTCCAATTATTTTACAGAGATTGAACTTTTAAGTTAAGATGACTAAATGCCATAAATCAATCACACCAGCACCATTTGTACCACCATAGTAAAGATTACATCAATGTTTCCATTATAAAAAAAAAAAAAAAATCCTTATTTTTCAGGGGTTTCTAAATCAGCCATAAAAACTGGCTGCAGCCTAAAGCTTGGCAACTCAAGTCACCACGTGGGAGCAATTCTTTTAACCATTTTTTTTTAAACTGCTTGGCCTCTTGAGCTACAAAATAGTTCAGAAAGAAGAAAATTAGTGGTTTTAAGTTTTGGTGGACTTCTATCCCTCAAAAACATTGTTTTAAAAACTGATAATTTTGTATGTCATAAATCTGTAATGTGGAYGACTGCCTTGGGGTAATTTAGGTGGAAGAAATGGATTAAAATTACTGGTTTATTTTATTTAAAAATAAATGTAATTTCCCATGAAAACTTTAATTCAATAAAATTTTCATGAAAGGATTTTTCTCATGGAAAGAGACGGCAGGCACAGCATAAGGCAGCCTTTATGATTTGTTCATGCAGCATCTATTCCATTCATTTTAACTGCAAAGGTAAAAAAATACATAACACTGTATTCTGATGCCTTTAACAAAATCTCTCCATCTTATTTATGATGATAATTCTGCCCTTTGGTAGCACAGATCCACTTGTGAGCATAAACCAGCCCCAACAAAAGTTCTATGAAAAGAGAAAGTCACCTTGGAAGCAACAAATAAAGAGTGTTGCTTAGAAATGAATCAAGTGGAATTCCAAACCACTTCTAAATGTCTTGGTGGTTCTTGAGTGCATTTAAAATACCAAAACTAGCAGTTGCATAGATTTTAAATCATAGCAGAGTTACAGTTTAATAGAGACCTCTTAAAAGCCCCCTCAAATGGTGGCTCACCTCGGTAAGACTCCTCAAGTCAACAACATGAACACAGTTTGACCTACAGGCTCTTCAAAGCTTTCCCCTGAAGTTTGGCTCAGCACCAGAAAATTACACATCCAAGTCTACCCTCTGCTCAAATTTAGCAAAACTCTTCATCAGGCTCTAAAATGCTTTGGATCATACCACGGAAGCTGGAGATTTTTTTCTTAACTCAATTTAGGCAACAAATTGGTTTGGAGGACAATATCCTCAAGTTCCAAGAAGTTTAACAATTTATATATTTCTTCTGAAAAGTCGGTTTAAACACACAATCATTACTAAACTATAGCATTAGTTGCTTCAAGGGAAGATATCCAGTTTTATATTTAGCCTTTATGTCATCGGTGTCCATTTTTAACACCACACCTCTTGGCTTTTGTAAGGTTGCTGCAGAGCTCCATTTTCTTTTCTTCAAATAGTTATTTGCATTTAAAAAGTCTCAGAGCTATTTTCCTCATTCTGAACACCATTATGGTAGTGTCATCTAAGTACTCTCTGCTAATATAATCTATACCATAAAAGTTGTCACCTCCATATTTAATGAACTTTCAAAGGAAATCAGCTCTCATTGCAAGAAAAACACAATTTAACATAGAAGGAGTATATTCATATAAAGTACTTTTTGATACTGTTTTAACATCAAAATATGCATACCAATAAATACAAACATATGGATAACATCTAAGAGATAAGACAACAGAGAATGAGCCCCAAACTGATTCAGGTGGTTGCAATGGTCAAGGAGCCTCCCACCTGAGCTGTTTCACTAATAAGCCCTTTTACGTTTTCATATCTGTTCTGATCTTAACAGATGTTCACTTGTGTAAGGAAACGCTATGAGACACTACCTACAGACTCCCGTTTGGATCTAAATATTTCAGCTGAAGATTCAGGCTAAGCAGGCAAAGTGCTTGGACGAAATGACGCGCAGGCTGCGAGCTTACGCTAAAGCAACTGCCTTAGGCAAGACTGACATAGGGGAGAGCATCGGTCTGTAGCAAGGCCAGACTCCTCCGCTGACTTTGCTGCGCCCAGAGACCAGTGTGTTTGGCACCGGGCATAGCTGGGATTCTCCAAGGTGACCCTAAGTGACTGGCTGGCAGCCCCTCAGGGAATCACACAAAAGCCTGAGAATTACGTCATTATCTTTTGGTTGAGATGTAAAAACAAAAAACTAAGAGTTCTGGGGCATTCATTTATGTATTTGCTTAATTATGTTAATCCAGGACTCCCTGCCAAATAATTACATTCTGTTTACTAAAATTGTCTCTGAAACTTCAATTGGACAGGATAGTGCAGGTATTCATTCTGAGAAATTATTCCACTTACCACTTCAGAAAGCAGGAAAGTCAAAGGTACACCTGATATTAAGACTGAATGAGTATAACATGCTCTAGGTGACCCTGCGTGTGCAGGAGGGTTGGACTAGGTGACCTCTAGAGGTCCCTTCCAACCTTGAGCACTCTATGATATGATTCTATGATATGATTCTAACATTGAATTGAATATTAATTGAATATTAATTGAATATTAATTAATTGAATATTAAAAAACTACTTCTTTTTTAAAAAAAGCATTATCTCATTGTGAATTATTTAAAGTAGAGATGACCAAGCTTCCTCACTCTATAAGCCATATATCAAATGTAAGGGCACTAAGGGCACAGTCCTTAATGAAGGGTCCTTGGCCCAGAAAAGATGGAAAACTACATGCCTAGTGGAGGGCAAATATACAAACCTATGCATAGAGGTTATATATGCAGTAATATATGCGGGAAAAACAACATACAATGCAAGGAAGGTATACTAAAAATTTAAGGTACCAGGACAGTATTTTAGATAAATAACATGAGTTTCATCAGTTAAAAAAATATTTATTTGCGGCTTAAAGATTCTGTTTATAACCAAACATGAAGTACATATATTTCTCTAGAAATAATGATCTCAGTGAAGACCATGAGAACCTCAAAGCACTGAACTAGTGCTTAAATTAGCTCCAATGTGTTTAAGAAAAGAGCCTGCTCACCACAAATCACTTGAAAAAAAAATACGTGCTGGTTTATGGTAAGAGATAATGTTTTCTCTCAAGTGCACAAGCAGAATCCAATTTCAACCAGAGAGTGATGACAGAAGAAGATCACATCTTATACTAGCATTTACCAGCTGCACTACTCCCTAAACAGACACACACATGGGTTCCTAATTACTTTTTGTGACCTATATAAAAAACATTCTCCTCTTTTACCCAAAGGTCATATACTAAAACTGCCATGGTGTGCATGTATTTGGGCACTTAACATAGACATCTTAATTAGATCTTGCAACAGCAGAATTCAAAAACCTTACAACAATCACATGTGCTTTTATATGTCCTTGTGTGCACAAACATATACACACATGCACATGCTTCTTGATGGTCAATATTCACCGGGCAAAAATAGTTTGTTTTGCAAATGTTGACCTTAGGCAACAAAGTAAAAGCAGCAACTCATGATGTAGAGGTATCAAACTGCCTCAATGATAAACCCAGATGACATTTCACTTAGACTTTTTAAGTAGAAAGAAAATTAAAGTATAATTATAATCTAGAGCAAAACAACATTGCAAGCACAGTCAATCAAAAGCACAAAGTTAGAGGCTTTCTGTCAATTTGCTCTTCTCAGCAGAAGCTACAATGAGCTAAGACAGTGTATTACAGTATTTTAAAAATATTTGCATAGCTTTTTTGAAATCAAGACTCCTTTCTAACTTGTACTGCTTTGCTATTTCCATTAAGAACAGATAAGTGCTTCAGGTTTCACTGAACTTAAGGCAATATCTGGCTATCTGAGCATTCAAAGTTGTTACAGAGGATTTGCCAGAGACCTGTGTTACATTCAGCATTCGAGTGATCATATCCAGTTATAGAAGCATTTGCTGCAAGAAACACCATATCCTAATACACAGTCAATGGTATTAGTGGGGAAATTCAAATGCAGGCACAAGGAAAGGGAAATATTTCTGCTTGAAGAAAATTCATTACAGAAGAATGCCTGAGAAGTTCTTTACATGATATATGGGGGCAAGGCAGAAGAAAATTGGTGGAACAAATAATTTATCTCCACAATCTGTAAATCAAGAAATCCACATAGCACAGCACGTGGCATGAAGAAAGTTTGTAAACAAAAGGAAATTGAGAAAAGTGGCCTCAAGAGGGGTGAAGCAGTAATATCATATCTGGATTGCAGGAAGAAAATGCTTTGCTATTTTAAGGACAAGGGATCATTTAGATTTGATAGTGAGGTGTGCTGTCTTGGCAAAGTTTAAAAAATTCACTAATCACTGAAAAGTAATAATATGAAAACTAGACAAACGAAAAAGGAATCAAGCCAGAAAGCTAAAAATTTACATAGCAAGAGGCAAAGCAAACTGAACTCAAATCTTTCACTTGCAGGAGGAACTTCTGAATTTGCCTCTTGAAGAGAGGTAAGAGCATCAAATTCATATATATATATATTCCTATCTCAAAAGGCTGAACCAGCTGCTGTCAGAAAAAATCAGTATTTGTCATTTTAAAAATCGACCGTGCAAGTGGTTCAAAATCTTCTTATAGCTTACCTCATTGCAACGCTGTAGGACTCTGGATGAATACAAGTTTGGTCCAAAGGATTGGGCTGCTGCAAGACACCTGGTGTCAGCTTGCTCTTCTTTTTACCTTGCTTCTCCTTGGTGACTTGTGCACCTGCTTTATTCAAAAGTGCATGACTTTCAGGTCCAATTTTCTTACTACTGTCAGAAATCAAAAATAGACATGTCATTCATACTGAACAAAATTACAGCACAGTGCCCACACACTTATATTAAAGGAAACCACTTCCTGAAAATAAGAAAGTGATAGTGCTGGCAGCCAGTATAACATGCCTGACAACACGAACTACTATTTAGTACCTAAGTTAGATAGCATCTTCTGTCTGTAAAACGGAAATAACTCCATTTACCTACTTAATAAATATCTCATGAGGATATTTTCACTCTTAACTGAGAGTCTGCAGACTACATTATTTAAAAAAGGACTATAGAGTTTATAAGCAAAATATTATAAGGTAAGCAAATTGTGTCTCGAGCACATGCACAGAGCAAGGAAAGTTTGACTGCTTACACATTAAATTACAAAACTCTTCAGACATTTGAGTTTCAGAGTTTTGCTGAAACATGGATCTGGTAAAAACAATCAAAATTTTAAATCAAAAAGACTTAGATCAAGAAGTGCTCAGAACAGGTTAAGTATACAGCTTTCCTTAAATTCTGTGAATACAATTTTTAACTCGTAATAAGTTACCTCCAGTTACAGCAGTTACAGGTTGAGTCTTTTTTTTTTTTTTTTTTTTCCCCTTCTCTTTTTTGTCAATGACAAGGCTCCAAAGTTGCAAGAGCTCAATGGACAGAGTCCGAAGGAATGTACTTCAACATGGATGAAAACAAAAACGTGAAAGAAATAAACCTATCTTTCTCCAGCACATTCACATGTGTGCTTGCCTTCAGTTTCCCTTCAGTTGTTCACAGCACAGTAAAGGCATCAAATAATCCCTACTGGCAAATATCTTTGCTCTCCCTTTGTTGATATGTGTTTCTGTTTCCTAAATCAAAAGTATTTCCTGCTTTTGCAGAACATAACAAAATGTACCAAAGAGACTCGGAAGTAGCACTTACACTTATCCATGCATGGAATGTAGACAGAAATGCAGACAAAAAAATTCTCTTTTCATATTAATATTTTAAATAACCACTAAGTATTTGTTAACTTCCAAATACAAAGCACAAATGTAATTCATGCTGTCCTCTATAGCAAGCAAGATGATTAGAGAGAGACCAGAAATGAAATCTTCTCAAGATCCGTTTCAAAATATTTCTTTTTGCCCCCTTGGGCCACAAGAAATGTTGTGGAGGCAATGGCATTCGAGCTTTGTTTTGGCCCCAAAACCTCAGGCTGTAGCAGATTTTTCAAGTTATAGAAGGGTTCTCAAGTTTTAYGGTATCTGACTGACATCAGACATGTGCTCCAGCAAGGGCAGGGAAGGGGAAGCGTTCCTACACATTTCTTTCTGAAGAGAAAATGGTGCTGGGTTCTTAACCATCTCACCAGTGAACTTCTGGGGAAAAAAAATAGGAAAAAAAAGAATACCAGAAAATGGTACACTGCTCTTAAACATCTCACCATTGATTTTTTCCATTTTTGGGGAGGAGGAGACGAGGAAAAGAAAAAGAGTTGGGCTTCTCTTCCCATGTTTGTATTACAACATCCACTAAAACAGACCTGTACAACCAAAGGCCCTTCCAGCACCTGCAGCCTTGAGAGCGTTCCTGGGGCGTTCTGGTGACTGCGGCGCGCCCCGTTTGGCCCGCAGCCCGTGCCTCGCTGCCAGCTGCGAGGGAGGGAGCTGTCTACCTTGCCCGTGGGCGGCACGCCAGGCCCGGCGTGCCCACTCCTGCCTGGAAGTTACGCGTGTGCTCTTTGGCCAGCAGCGGTCGGGAGCACAGCATCGCTCCTGTGTCTGGTGCTGGCTAAAAAGGARCGCGCGCGCTTCCCAGGAAAATATTTTTTGAGAGGAGTCAGCAGCAAAAGGGTGGAGATGGTGCTGCCACTGTGCCCTTTCTTAGCTGTTTATGCTGGAACGAGAARTAGGAAAGATAGGAGGAAAGATGTTGCCCTAGAAGGCAGGGGATGTAGAGYGGGAGAGAAAACATTTTGGATGAAGAACAATGCAGAAGAGGCGGCTGCAAGAAGGAAAGGCTTGGGTATAGAAAGAGGTACTAAGATGGTAGAGAAAATAAGAACCCAGCACTGACAAAGAAGAGTTTCTAGAGAGACTCTTACGTGTTTCGAATAGACTGCAGTCACATTGCACTTACAAGGCAGAGGAGCATGACACAGAGACACAACTTAGCCAGAGAGCTTATCAGCCTTCTCTGTCCTCATCATGGAACTGAAACTCTGAAAATTCACATGAGTTTCATACCATTATGTTCTGCAGAGTATCAACCTTCACCACCTTAAAATGAATTTACAAATTACTAAATTATTCCCGAAACACACGTCTCGGAGGTTTTAACATCTGATAGACAACCACATTCTGTCACATGGCAAATTTCTTCTCCTGGTTCAGCAGCAGAGTATGTAATTGAACTACACACTTACAGAAGCCCAGACTTAGGGTACCGAGCTATTAAACCACAATGACTCATAGCAACAGCTATGTTCAACCACTGAGTTGACCAASTTCACTTGTTAAGATACTGTCCTTTGGAGGCAAGGGCCTAGGATTCCCTGAGTCTCAGATCTGAATATAAAACAGAAGAAATCTTCTCATATCCCTCCGGTTATTTTTTTTTTTTCAAGATAGCTACTATCTCCATTACCTGCAGAAGGTCTTTATGTATTCTTGATTGAATCTGATGAAGCCAGCACACTGTTGGAAGGATTTAGGACCCAGACCTTTAACTTCCTTGAGCTGTTCTCGATTGATAAATGGTCCATTCTTCTCTCGCCATTCAATAATATTTTTAGCCCTGTTAGCATTCAAACCTGCAATATGTCTGAGAGCAAAGTTTACAGAATTATTTATTACCATTGAACAGAGTTTAATAGAAGCTCCTACCCATTACAAGAATATACATTATTGTAAAAAATCTGCTTCACAAAACCTTCAAAACTTAAAAATAGCTAAGAAGTTTGCAAATAAACTTCCAGACTATAATTGGAAAAAGGATCTCTTCTCTTAATTGTATGGAAGGAATCCACTGAAGTCAACAAAACTTGGTACTGCAATAAGGTTCTGCACATATCTAACCGGTAAGCCAGGGACATGTAATTTACGATCTGTGGGCTATTTTTGTAATGCCAGTTCAATTTGTCATGTCGTATGGCCTGCCCCCAGCTGCCCTCTTCAGGAAGCGAYGCGGGAGAAGGGTTCGGGGCAGACAAATCCTTCCTGGGAGCACAGCCCCCTCTYGGCTATTACCTTCCCCATGGAACCGCAGCACCCTGCCCCAGATCAAAGGGCTGGCGCCTGCTCTGCAGAGGAAGGGGGCCTGGGAGCAGCTTGTCCTCCTCACACGATTTAACAGATCCACAGAGCTCGTCCCTCTCCTCTCCGCTGCTCTTGAGATAAARGAGCAGCTGGGAACAGGCTGCCCAAGCGGTTTTAGAGGCAGCTCTGATCTGGCAAGGAACTTACCTGCAAAGTGCAAGTGCAGAAAGCCAAGGTCTTTCAGGAAGCAGTGGGTTTCCTGCACATTTTCTCTATGCACGTACACTGAAAGCTGTACTCACGTGGAATGGGTTAGTCAGAGACAGGGAGAGGGGCTGCGGTGGGCAGTCAGTGCTGGCACTAGAGAAGGAAATGCCACCCATCTGGCTTTAAACACCAGATGCCATTGCTTTAAGTCAATGGCAGCAGAGACCTGTTTACAGAATGACACTGATTCTAGAAAAWGGGCACCACCAAACCTGCCCAGAATAGGCAAAATCAGGAGTGAGTGGAGGGGGGGGAGGGAAAAAAAGTTATTCTCATCCTTGAATAAAAGTTTAAAAAAAATACCCAAAGCTGCTGAAACACCAAAACTGTAATGGAGACACATACACATTTAACCRCAAACAAAATATTACTCATTATGAGTGGAAGAATTTCCAAACCTTGCTTAGAAAGGTTAGGAAATCTAGTTTATTTAACCTTATAAAGGAGCATGACACAGCATCCACAGAGTTTGCCATGGATCTTCCTAGTCTTTCAGGTAGAAAGCACAGTATCAGTAATGCAGGTGCTGTTACGAGATCGCTCCTTCCGAGGGTTATGATGCAGCAATGGGTAAATCGGGTGCTTCAGCATGAGCAGAGCCTTGCTCATGGTGTACTTTGGCTAGGGGGAGTTTCATACACTATAGCTCTGACAGCAAAGTAGGGTCATATTGATACGGAAGACTCAAAGTTTTAAGGAGCAAGTCCGTTTCAGAACTTGAAACGGCACAAACGTGAGCATCACATTATGGGAAGGTTAATGAGCAAAGCATTTTGCTAATGTATATTAGCACTTGTGTTGCTTACAACACTTTTAGGCAGCGGTTGGTGCGGTGTCTGCGGAGACAGAGCAGCACCCAAGCCTGGTGCCCTCTGCTGAACGGCAAAGCCTGCCYGCACCCTCCCAAAAACGGACGGGGATCGCCCTGCGCTCGCTCGGGGAGGCTCCTGCCCACAGGACGGGCTACGGAAGGGAAACGGCCTGTGAAACACAGCCCAGCCCCACTCTTCAATAGGCACTGTGGGGCAAAGAGGGCCTTTTTTATTTGTTTTTTTTCCCCCCTTCTAAAATCTGATCAAAATCTGGGAAAAGGGAAAAACAGAAAATAATTCAGGAGTCCGACTAAGAATTAGACACAGAATATATGGAGGAGAAAGCAAAATACAAATAGAAAAAGATCTTCAGAGATATATGGAAAGAGACATTTTCAGGGATGAAAATGAGGGGTTAAATAAAAGGATAGAGCTAGTAAGAATACATACTTCTTAAATGTTATAYCCATTATAATTGTCACTATTAAGATTAACGGCATTTTTGTCTCCCTCCCCTTCTAAAGGGGAAGACACCAAAATTTTGCTCTTCTAAGAGCCTGTTAACKATATGATTTTGAATTCTCCATATTCAGGAGAGAAAGAGCTTAAATTCTATCCCAGAAAAATAAACTCCACTCCATTTTTGAAGCAAATATGGCATAAGTAAATACTTCAGAAAAAAACAAATCTATAGAAAAAAGGGATATATTTCAAAGAATCTTTCCCTTAAATCTTTCCCTTTTCCTTCCCTCACCAAATTTTTACAACCTGTTCCACTTAGCAGGTAATTTTACAGGCACTACTAAGAGAGAACATACATTTGAAAATCCYTTTCTCATTGCAAAAATACAAATTAATTACATCATGTTTTTCTAAATTGCAATGTTGTTTTATAATTTTTAAATATTTGTTTTTCTCTGAAGAACAGTTCCACCTCGGAGAACCATACATACCCTTAAAAATGACTCTTAATGATCCAGCAAAATACTGTCTTAATGTGTCATTTTCATGTAATTGGAAATTTAACACAAGAGTCATTTGCTCTAGCTGCGTTTCAGTCAGATGGCAGACTAAACAGAGACTCTGTGATCCAGAGCCATGTAATTACTGGAACAGGAAAACGTTTGACTCACCTTAATAGTATTTCTGAGCAGATGTTAATATCAACTCCTACAAAGCTGACACACTCYTCAACCACACTGTCCAGAGTTGCTTTGAGCAAAGTCTGTGACACATCATGCTGAGAAGCAAAAATGAGGATATCAGCATACTGAAATATCGGAATACACCCAACTAAACAACAGGAATGCTCACAAAATATGCGATAGCACTTCTCAGTACACGAAATAACAGATTATAAGTGCCTTYTGTGAGGGTACCAGTTAAGAATTTAAGTTGCAGAAAGTATTCTGAAGATCTCCAGTAGTGCTTTGTAACACCTCCATCGTCCGAAAACAAACACTACATTATATAAATAACRCTTGCTTAAAAGGAGTAATTCTTTCCACCTGCAATGTCTTTAATCTGACGCAGTTACAATTTAGGTTATTAAAAGTAAATAATATTCTAAAAATAAACTACGTTGAGAAAAGAACATCCCAAGACTACTGCACCTGTACATACAAATCCTTGCAAAAAAATGTTTCCTTTACAAGCGCTACACTAGAGCTATTTACTAAAAAATAAACCAGCTATTGCAAGAGGTTTCAGACTTTGAACAGATATTTCTGGGAAGATTGGCAGGTTCTCCTTGACTGAAGTACCACTAGTGGAAATTCTTTCACTTTTGCTGTTATTATTCACGGTTTTTCCCTTTACCTCCTCTAATAAAAAAAAAAAAAAAAGTCAGACTCATCAAAAGTAAAAGTTCTGAAGCTCTACGATTACGATTTCTATCCCTGCACAGTGTAGGTATATTTCAATTCAGAACACGAAGTCCTGCGTGCTTCGAAGCCTGACCTGGAGGGAGATGCCTCTCTCAATGCAGGAGCTAATTCAATCACCACGTTGGCTTAGCTGYGGGGCTCTTGTGCGTCGCTCATGTAAATCTGGGTTGAGCTGTTGTGGTTTTGTGATGCATTCATTTGGGACACCAAGCTGGACTCAAGCCAAAAGACGGAACGTTCTATCCGCTGTTTTATCTTTTATACCATTCAGAGCTTTTAAAGTTTTMATAATTGAACTTAACACGCCAGCAACATCAACCTCCATCTACACATACTTGCAGTTCATTAAACAGTGGTTAATAACTGAAATAATCTTAAATCTTATAGCAACATATATCATAGCTTGTTCATTTCAACTAACCCTAATGCGATATATTTTCACCATGACATACATAATAAAGTCACTCAAAACTATCAAGTGCAACTGCAACTTTCAGCCATATTACCAAGGATATTATTCCTCCTTACATGAAAGTCCATATGCAAAAAGGCCAGTATATACATAAATACTTGTATTTGCATATATTTTTGGCCTTTACAATATAAAGTTTACTAGCTAGCTTTGCATATCAAACAGCAGTTTCTACTAATGTGTTTGCTTGTAAAACACATTAGTATAACATGCAGAAACAATTATATCTTTTCTGAAAAATGAAGTATAAATAAAAAAACATATGCTAAGAAAACCCTCTTGTTTATGTTTCTGTTTTTCTGACTTACTGAAAATGCAGCTCCTCTTAGTAAGGATGCTCAATATAGTCCCTCCTTCCACCAACTGAGTATGTATTAGAACTGGAGACTTCCTAGCCTGCTCACATATACCCACCAGTGCAAGGATGTATTTTTCAAAAGGAGTACAGGGACCAGAATAAGTGTTCAGAAACAACACTCAAATTCTCTTTCTTGCCAAGCATAGTTGCCAAATGCTGTRAGTGATTTTTCCAAAATGAAGAATAATTTAAAAAATAAATAAGGATATTTATTGAACATTCTTTTTTTTAAATTAATGCTGGGGAGGCAAACAAAGAAAAAAATCAGGATACTCAAAACTTCCTCTGCTTTTGGGAAACGCTACTGACTCCAAGGCACTCTTGAGGATGAATATCACAGTTGCAGAAATTACATCAATCAAGAACTGTAACAGTTCTTGACCACCTCTAAAGACTTTGATCTAAAAATCGCTACTCGGAATGTAAAGCAGGAAGTCTGTGGCACAGATTGGGGTAGAAWGCCATTTCCCTGGGGTTCATGCTCATACCTTAAGCAGCAGATCATTCTCCAGAAGGAAGCGCATGCAGCCCTGTGATTCAAAACGGGGACATTCATCACCGCCTCCGCGATGCCTTCCAGACCAGGCTGGAGCAAAGAAGGTGAGCGAGCCCATAGACTTGACCTCATCTGAACYGCAAGGTCTTTACATACRGATRAAATACTGCAGCTTCCTCAAACAGYTCCTCCAGCTTTAGGAAAYTAGAAAGTATCAACTCCCTCGCTCAGCTGAAACATTCGTACCAGGAGCTCATTTGGAAACAAGCACAGCAGGCGCCGCAGAAAACAACGCTGAGCAAAGAAGAGCAGGTTTTTTGGTGGGAGTTTCGAACTTCAAACTATATTTACCACCTGGATAAATCATTGAGGTCTTATTAAACATATAGTCAAAAAATCACTTTGATTGAAACATTGGAAGCTGGACTAGTAGATCTTAAAARCAGAAGACATCACTATAATCATCCAAAACAACTTAGTTGCATAATTATATCCAAGCACTGAAAAACTTACTGTCTCCYATCTATTTAAACTAAGATCGACAGAAATAAGAGACTTGCCCCAAATTGCTCAGTATCAGGTGCAGAGTTGGGAACTGCCCTTTTTCATCACTCTGAAGCAAACTAGTCCAGCCTGCTTCACAGGTAGCATTTGGAAGTACTTACACTGTCAACTGTTTGTTTTGCTTCTTCTGGTAGGCCTACAGAAAGTAACCTTAGTAAAATCATGCTCCATAATCATATTTTAGTATTTGTTTTCTAAGGTATTATCAAGTGAGCCAGGAAGCARGAATCATAAAATAAATTATTTGACTAACTGAAGATGCTAAAGTAAATAACTCCAGTTGGCCAATAAAGGAAATGCTAATATTTCTCAAATGCAACTTATGTTCATAAACTTGGAAAAAAAAAAGTCAAGGACTTCTTGTTATAATCGCTGTTTATTACTACTGCCTCAAACATGTCYATGGCAATTTATATAGTGTCTAGATATATAATATTTTAAATCACTATYCTACGGGTACCCAAATCAATATAACTTCATTTCATAACTCTAGCACTGAGTGTTTAACTTAAACAAATGGCAAAAAAAGCCCTCAGTTATGCACATAATGCATTTTTAAGTTGCAAAAACCTGTTGATGTGTACAAAAGGAAGGCAATAATTCAAGCAGTTGAATTGTTTCTAGATGTATATGAGCACAGACCCTGTAAGAATACAYATTATAAGCATCACAAATACATAAATAACCACTCTACACATGAAGTCTMGAGGCTGTACTTAGTCCATCTGCAGGACCCGAGACTGGGGACCATCCCCTGACCAGGCACATGAACTGCCATGGTATTAGGGTCGGACTACAACAGTCCCAACCTGCAGCTTGTACAAGGAGGTGAATCACAACTCTGAGCTCCTTACTATTGGCAATCTAATACCAAAACAATACATGCAACTGCAAAGGGAAATTTCAGAAAACAAGGTGTGACTGCATGTATCCGTGAAAGATACTCAAAAGTTTAAAATTATACTAAACAAACACACACAGCATTTTAACTACTTCCATTCTGCATTTACAAACAAGAGGAAAAGTCAACAAGAGCAGCCCGTGCATTATTACTATGTTCTAACACCCAAGCGTCAAGTGAGGCACCTTACAACCTTTTTTCAGTTGAAAATAAATTATTTGTACCCCGAGGAGCTTACACACTTAGTGCAGACATGATCTAATGAGGTTGTTAACAAAATAGTAGAGAGTGGAAGAAAGATTTCTCAAGTCTGTGCAGCAAATTTCACGCTCTGGACTCAGTCCTGGAAAAGCAATAGTGTAACAAGATCAACATTAATCCTAAATAAGATTGGGCTGTGTGTCAGGCAGTAATCTATTTTGTTKCTTGATCAAGTTATATACACCTCACTTGTCCTCTGAAACCAAAAGTCARCCTTTAATGGGGTAAAGAGTAAGTGCAATTTACTTTTTTCTGTCTTCAAGTAAATCCCAAAACACTTCTAACAGCTCATAAAATGTTGCTTTGCTGGTATCCACCCCTACCTCCTGTGTACATTAATAGGGGCATATGAGACTAGCCAATATGCCCCTTAAAAACTTTTCTTTTAAGAAGATACAATCTGGCYACATGAAAAAACATTTACGTTATGAGAAATTAGATGGGACAACACATTCTAAGCAAAACTATATAATTTTACAGTAGGGTAACCCATGGAAATGTGTTTGGTTTTAAAATTTATTCAAGGGATGAAAAGAAGTCTCTACTAGTGTTGTCACCTCCATACAAACATCAGTGTTTCACACATTTCTGAAACGACAAAACCAAAATGCATTCAAATTAAGAAGGCGTTAAATATAGCAGGACTAACGTGGCATAAAAGGGTCTAATGATTAGTATTCTTATAGATGCAGAATTAGGGGAGAGAAAAAAGTAAAGTAAAAATGCACCTTACACGAGGCAGAAATGCTGGAAAGTTCACCCTGGAGCTTTTAATCTCYGAGGTCCTCTGGAAAATCCCTTTCAGTTAGATTCTAAGAAAGCAAGATTATCCTTCTGATGTTTGATAAAAGGAACTGACTTYAAGAGTTTCTTTTGAAGAGCGTTTGTGGTTTCCCCAAATGGGGATATGCTGTTATCTTATGTACTTAACTYGGACTAATTTCTTGCCTTTAAAAATATAAATTCTGTTTATTTTTAATGGCACCTTACTATTGCTGAAATATGCCAAGAGAGAGAAATGCACTAATATTTTCAATGAATATGCTAAAATTGTCGGTTCTGACATGAAGAAAAAAACCCAAATCACACTCTTTATCACATGGATGCTTCAAGTTAGTTGCAAACTGATGGATTTCATTCTACATTTGCCCGTACTCGTGCCCTAACAGAAGCAATAACGCTCCTAAGCTTGTTACAMAAGTTCAATCCAATTGCTAAAGCTTTCTTTGCTTCAAGGTGACCAACTGGAGCAACTGATATTTATACACAAAACTTCCAGCCCCTTCCAGAGGAAGCAAGAGTCAGGCCTGCGAGCACAACCAATGGCACAAATCCCATACGTTGCAATAGGGCAAGAGTCTGAMACATTTTCTACACAGGCAGCAAAAGGGGCCCTCCTTAATCAGCAAATGGACAGTCTGCATTTCAGTTCTCCTCTAACACTGTGTTTTGGGGATGTTAAAGAACTACATTTATAGGAARTAAGCTGCAATGTTACAGGAACTTCAGGACTTCTGTAGACCACGTGGCTGAAAGGCACCAAATTCAGCCAGGATTTTTCCACAAAATACTTAAGAATAAGACAGCAAAGAAAATTATATTTTGAGARAGGGGAAAGAAATAGCACATTCTTAGAGGGTCAAGATAGAAGTCATGAATCCTTGGTGAGTCTGATCATCTCTGGGACTTCTGTTTAGTCTCAAGGCCTCTCCCAGAAGAAAGTCAGCCCCCAGGAGAGGCGAGGAACTTGGCAAGTTTGTACAGACAGACCCCTGACAGCTCCACTAAAGGCATATTCCTTTAACCCATCTCTAAAAAGAATGGGACATTTTAATGTTACGGAGGACAACAAAGGGCAAATCCACTTAGGAGTGTTTTCTAGAAAGGAAGGGTTTGCACAGTCAATATATGGTCTGTTTTAATCACATCCTAGATTACTGACACTCATTAGCTTTTTTGGGCTAAGTATACAAATACACTCAGCAACTATTGTACAAGACTATCAGTATATTATATAAGTCATATCATTAAGGCACTGAGAATGCATTTAAAACAATTACACATTCATGGCTTAATTAGAAAAAAATACAGAGATGCCAAACACTGTCAGTCAGCAGTTCTTTGATCCCACATCAATAGAATTAACTATGATTTAAGTCAAGATGAAAAATAATGCTATTTAATGTGAAAAACTCCTGAAATGCTTTGTGAGAAGAGTGTTTAAATAACTGGACTTTCTCTCTCTCTCTCTCTCTCTCCTTTTCCTAGGCTAATATAGCTTCAAACCCTGCTTTTTCATCCTTTTCTATTTGGCTCCTCCTTTGCTTTAATCAGGTACTCCATCCTTCTTCATCCTCAATCTCATCCACTGTACAGCTCAAGGCAAAAATCAGTTAGGAATGAAGTTAGGAATKAAATGAAACACATGATTGTCTTCACCAGAAAACACAGCCAAGCTCAAAAAGGCAAGCTTATTTTCTCTGCTTGCTAGCATACACTTCAACTTGATTGGCATGTGGCGCCTCAAAGAAGTCATCCAGGGTAGTGTATATTGAATGACCCCTGAAAGACTGAGAGCTGACAGAAAACTGGGAAGCATTTGAAAAAACAGAACAGCGTGTTCAGTACCAGTGTTTCTGCATTTGACGAGCACASTACATAAGCACCATTGTGTCATCTACATCTTTGATAACCGAAACCGATTTCAGCACCGCTCATTACGTATGAAAGCAAGCTGGAAAAAAATTCTCTGTGGTGTAGCAAGCTGATGCCTTTTCCTTTTAAAGGCTGTTCTGCAGCAAAATCAGCAAACTTTGCAGTAAAATGTGTACTTAGTACTCTTCCTGTTATGTATATAATAGCACAAGCAAAATGTTTGCACACTGAAGTTGAAAAGGTGACAGGATCAAATAATACACTAGCTACATTAACTTTTAAATCACTAAAAACTGAAGTTCCCAGCAACAACTTTTAAGRTAAGCATGAACAGCAACACTTCTCTCATTCTGAAAAAGAAACATTTCTACTTAAAAATTAGCATGGTATAAAAAGGTAGAAATCAAGATTAATTGCTGTACCAGCAAAAAGTAGTTGAGTGCTCTGCCAATGTAACTATTTTTCAATAAATAAATTTCTGCTTATAGGAGTGCAAAACACAATCAAAAAGCCATTCCTTTCCCAGTGTCCCTAATGAACACTGCAATTTTTGGCCTCATATGATAATCCTTACTTCTATTTAAGGCACGGAAATTCCTTCAAAGCAGTTCTTTCAAATATTAAAAAATAGTGTTTTAATTATTTGTAAATATATATATATTTTATATATATTGGATATATATTTTTATATATATTGAATATATATATAAAATTTATATATTTTATATATATATTGAATATATATATATTTTATATATATATAGGCCATTGAGATGCTTTAGCCCAGAGAAGGTCAAACTTGTGGGATGCACAAGGCTTGGCAAAAGAGCTCAGGCATGGTTCAGCAGGCATGGTGTTGATGGATTTACCATTGGACTCTATGATCTTGAAGATCTTCTCTAACCATAATGATTTTATGATTCTATGACTCTATTAGAACATTTCAGTAATCCAGGTAGATAATTACCAGTCAGTAGACTTGGAATGCCAAAATGACAAGTTTTTCATACACTTGTAAAAACAAAGGAAGACAAAACATGAAGGTCCATTATAGAAGTACAGACTCATCATTGGTATTATTTGATGCTAAAACTTAATCTTTGTCACTGATCACTTATAATTTCCATCTATGTTAGGTTTGAGATGCTAAAGTGYTCTCAAGTTACACTTTTGTCCCATTCACCTAAACTTTAAAGTTTCCACAGAAGTACAGTCATGTAAAAAGTAAAAAGACCAAGCCATGGTTTACTGCTCCTCTGTTCTTATGAATGTTTTTTAGGCACGAGTATTCTTCCATTTCAGCCTTCCTGCACGATTTACTGACAACACTGTTTAGTATATGTGGTGTGGGTGTACATGACAGCATATGCAAGGAGGCACAGGCTTGAAGAAATGACAGAACTAAACTACAACTTTGGAAGTTATTCCCCACACCTATACCTGTAGACAACATTACAACATGGGGGAAGAAAAAGAAAGAACAAAGACATCTACAGACTTGTAGAAGTACAATCCATTTCACAAAAGGTTGAGGAAGAACCTTGCTTTAGAATAATCATATCTGAAAGTAACATTTCACTTTCTTTCAAAGTGGGACTCATCGCTGATATAAACCTCTTCCACTGAAGAAAGAGAAATTTAGGGAAACATAATGAAAATAACATTTCTGTAACCTCTCCCTTTCCTGCTCATTCACATATAATTGTATCCAACACCCAAATTAAAGGACCACCCCACAATAGGAATAACGAGAAGGACCCCTAAACAYAAAGGAAGAGTTTTAATACTTAAAGAGTACTCCAGATTACTAACCCATCTACTTAAAGGTTTTGTGACCTCCTAAGTTTATACTATTAAGCAAAGAGCTATGAGCATCTTGATTCACAGCGTCATTTCAATAATAAGCCAAGGAATGCAAAATGAATTAAAATATAATTATTTCAAATGGTGAATTAGAAACAAAAATGTTACAAAGCWACTTTAATGCTTCTGCTCAGGGAACTAAGTCCAGATTCCAACAACATTCATTTTGCTCTGTTACAATAATATACAATACATATACCACTACAAATAACACTTTATCTWCACTTCAAACAAGTGAGTTTGAAGACACTAAATGTCTGTTTACATGGTTAACATGAATGCTTTTCTTTAAAGCTCATTCTTATACACTAAGATTTCTGTAACTGCAATTGCAAATCATTCCAGTGTTTCTATCATTAAGCTATTGCTAAACACTGTCTTACTAGATCATTCTTTAAAAGAAAAAGCCCATCCGACATGGAGTTTAGGGAAGTAGCAGCACAAAGGCCAGTTTTGCCTGCTCTCCATATTCTCCTACATATTTTAAAGGAGATGTTTGCKTGCAGTCAATAAAACATGAACAAAAAAAGGTTTTTTCTACAGCAAATGGCACAGAAAACAGTTTCAAAATAGTAGCCACCTTCCACTGTACCCAAGAGGACAGTAGCCATATACCTGTTCTCCTCGTACTTCCAAGTGCAGTTCGAGGTCCCCCTTCTACCCTCTGGCATTTTGCATAGTTTGGGTCAGACTTCACAACAGCTCGACTTTCCTTTGAAACACTGCCATGTTTGGTCTGTTTAACAATGAAATCTGCTTGCCCTTAGGGCTCGATAGAGTTAAAGGGCAAAATCTTGGCTCCATTTAAAGTCAGTGGGAAGTTTGCCAGTTAATTCAATTGGTCTAATATTTCACGGCGACCTTCAGGGTATACTGGAAAGCTTGTACCCATGCTTCCTTTGCTTGGAGGTAGCGTGCGTTAGTTTTTAACGATAAACTCTGGGTGGCAAGTGGAATACTTAAGCTTTTTCGTTAAAAGCTCACAAGCACAAGTTCATTCAAAATTATAGGATAAAACTGTAAGTACCGATTCATGAACACAAAATGTTTAACTTCTAACTAGTGCTTAAAATTTCATGTTAGCTTTTACAAACTACAGAACAGATAAATTTGAGTAAACAGTCACTATCATTTAGTCCAGACGATTCTGAAGAAAAGGATCAAGGAGATCATGTATTATTTCTCAGCAAAAATGCACGTAGCTCTTGAGGCAGAAAACACGGTTGCACCAGGGCCACATTGGCAAGTGACTCAAGAGGAAAGAGAGCACCAACATGATATTTTAGATGCCTCAGCACCCTAAACAAACTATAGGACGTAACTAATACCCAAGTCACAGAAGTACCTACTGCGTCATTTTTACTTCAGAATTTTTAAGTTTATAAAGACCAGGCTACTGTATGTATAAAAAATGGGAGAATTGAGGTATAAACATTTAGATGAGCTACGAGGGCCAGTATGTTGGTATTCTGCTTTAGGTATTGAGCACAATTGTTCTTAATTTCATTTTATATTCTAAGACTCTCCTTTGTTCCACCTGGGAGTGCTCTTAGCACTAAAATATCTGGTTGCAGCTGAGAGGTTCAACTCGGCATCTAATAAAATAAGTGAGGAAAATAAGATGACATAGCAAACTCCAAAAGGGAAAACACGAGAAATTCCTTAAAGAGCAATCACATCCAGTGATATCTGGTTGGATGGGCATATTAATTTATGTACCATCATGGGTAGCCACAAATCTGTACAGAAGAAATTAGCCAGCAAAGACAAGAGTTAATTCATAATTTCTAACTATTCAATGCAAAAATGACTTTTTTCTTTAAATCTGCAGCTCAATACTTAACAATCCTTTGCAATCAATGAAACACATAATTAATCACCTCCTTATAAAAAAGGATTCAAATGCCCTCTCATACAACCCATGCAAAATAATAGTTACAGGGCTGTACAATTAACCTCTGGAAATGAATGTTGATATAACTATAAAACCAAATATTTGCAGTGTTTAACCTCTCACACTTCAGTAAAACAACACTGTATATCAGTGATGGATGCTGGGATGCTTGGATCTCTAATTTTTTCAATTCCCTTATATAAATAGTCTTCTGTGTGAAAGTTAAAAATACTCTTCCTCCTCTCAGCTAATGTATATATGTATTTATATCTCCATATTTTGGAGCTTGGCAATAAATGCAGAAGGGAACTGTTTTTGAATAATGTCTCTCTCTTCTGCTTTCAACAACCTGGCATAATATTAAAGACCTACTCGGAAAAAAGTGAGAGCAGAATGATCATATATTATGCATGATTTTCTCAATTTTCAACTGGAAATTAAAACAGTTATTGTTCAGAAGATTTGTTAATGTCATAAACTTGCTCTTGCTGGTATTACTTATTTTTGAAGTACTAAAAACTGCAGGTAGTCATTTCTGATCTCAAGACAGGCTGGCGCACTTGCATATTCATTCTACAAAACATTTTCCATTTCTATTCACTGTATAAAATAAATACACACTCCAAAACTCAAACAAATAATGGTTGCACAACCTGCTAGCTCAGAAATGGGAAGAAAGAGAAAGAATTCCAATTAGAGCAATTACTCACGGAAAAGATCTCAGGATGAGTACCTATCAGGTCACGTTTTAAAATACATCAGAAGCACCAGTGTTAAAAAAAAAAAAAATCTATGCTGAGTAGTACTATTAAATTCAGATGCAGGGCTCTGTTTAGGTTGGACAGGCCCCAATCGTAGAACAAAGTCAGTCTGTCTTAGTACCATAACCAAATTCTACAAGTTAACAGCTTTTCATGAAAAGCTGCCATTTCAAAATGTCAATCAAACCTGAATATAAGTGGGAACTCCTGCAGAAATAACCAGCTGCAGGTTTGAAAAACATTTTTCACTGAAAGTGGAAACACAAAAGATGTTTGAATGAGATCTCTTTTCATTCCTGTAACAGTAGACGGTCATTTTCACAACATCAAGGACAAAAACACAAGACAAAATTGCAAATAATGTCTTGAAAGAACCATTTGCAGGGGTGATGAATGATTCAAGTTACAAATGACAGAATTATTGGCAAATGGAAATTCATTAATATGAAAAAGCTTTTCTTGTAAGATTGTAGTTTGACTCCGCTTATTTCTATTGCATCTGAATGATTAGGTTGTACGAATGAATTTTGATCCATGTTTAATATTCTCTTTCTCACCTTGAGGCAGCAGCTTTCATGAAGAGCAACTTGCACCAAAAGTAGAATGATTTTACACTGGTTTATTAAGCAAAAGAAACTCTGTTAGTTTATGAATACTCAGATTGACAAAAGGAAGTGAGAACTGATAATGTACAAACTGAAAGAACTTAGGATTTCTAATTCCATTCTGTATACCCAAATAAAAGTGATACTTATTCAATTAGCTAAGAGGAAATATTACTTATACAACATAACGGAATAGAATCTTAGCACTGGTACTTTGGCCATATTCTTCTTTCTAAAGAGCATAGCAGGAACAAAACTACATTTTTCCTACTCTAAGAAAAATGAATACCGTCAGTCTCTGTAAATTAACTCTGTCTAAATACCAGCATAAAGAAAAATTACTCAGTGACAGAGCACTGACTTGATTCAAAAACCTCTACACTCAATGCCTTGACAGCACATCCAATACAAGCTCTGCAGAACCACTATACTGCTTTTAAAAGGATTCTTCCCCCTGCTAGTTAGTTAACAATTGTACTATAAGAGCAATGCTAGTTACAGTCAATGTCACAGTCAAGTATTTCTTGGGTAAAATTATAAGAAAACAAAAACCTGTACAGTGGACAACCACCTCAGCATGTCTCAAAGCCTACAACACTCTTGTAGATATACTCCCATGTACATACTTACCACTTTCCCAGCATGATCAGCACTGATTATGATTATTACCTGAATGAGATAACAGCCATGCTTAAAGTTACAACACATTTTTCTTAAGTTAAACCTTTCAACAAAGTGGGAATATGTTTATGAAGTCACTTAACATTCACAGATTAGAAGGAAATAGAGTGCCACAGTTATATAACTGATTAACATTTAGAGAAAAATCAAAGTTTGAAGAGTAAGAAAAGTTTAAAATTAATAAACATGATTCTTCAGTCATCATTGAATAAGATTTTACACAGCATAAAATTAAAACAATTTTTCACTAACTTCACTATACTGAGGTACTGCGTGCATCACCTTATTTCTTATTCTAGAACGGTTTCCTACAGCAAACATTCATTTCTGATATCCAAACCCTTAGTGCTCATATTGTATCAATCTGTATTTCTATAGCTGCAGGCTGCAACGGGCTACCAAAGTCACCTGAGAGTTTTCTCTTACACTCAGGCTTCATTTCAGCAGAACCACAGCAGGAGTTCATCACTAAAGATGCAACATGCTTCCAAAAAGACAACAAAAATAGAGGGAGTTTCATTACTAGGCTCTTGTTCTTACCACTCTGTGTCATCAGCATTTGTTTTTAAGTAGGCTGGAGCATATACTGCCTACTGTGAGATTCTGGGGATAAATAATCATCTGGATGTCTAAATAGTTGAATAAGATCAACTTGGCCATGAAATGCTACTACCAAACTATTTAAAAGCTGAGAGAGAAAAAAGGATAGAAGGAAAGAAATGAACGGTGCCAAAATTACTGCTTTAGCAAGCACAGTATTTTTAAAGGACACTCAAAAGCATAGGGATTTTCTATTTACTTCAGGAAAGGGCTCACAAGTCCAAACGTGCTAGAGGTTTTTTGTTTTGTTTGGAGCTGCCAATTGTTAGTCAAGATTACTATTCACTTTACAGGAGTGTTAAGAATGCAAATGGTTAACAGTAGTATAAACTATACACTTGGTTTAAGTTTGAATGTCTAAAACTATTACACACTGCATTCATCTGCATTCCCTGTTTATGGGAATGAAATATGTAGTCATTTGAAGTCCACAATATGTATACTGTGTTTGTAATAACTGCAGATTTTACAAGCACATTATTCTTTCCATTAGGATTAAAACCTCACCGAATAGCAATTTGTGAAAGAATTCTAGCAGGGCCCTGAGCCCAGAACTCTGACCTCTGATGAGATGCTTGGCAGCAACAAACTCTAGGTCTAAGCAAAACATCTGGTTCGAGTTAGACTTCCTGAAAAAATAGCCCCTGTACTGGGGAAACTGGTATTCGCTCAGCTTTGTCTATACACTTTGACTGACTTCAACACTGCTGGGGAAAAAAAAAAAAGGAAAAAAAGAAAAACCCTCTCCAGAAAGCACGTCAATCACTGTGGGCTTCTTGGTGGCCTCCGAAGAGCGCGGCACTTACATGACGATACACTGTATGCATTTGTTCCTGCTTCTTGGGCTCTCTCCTATTGTACCTCATAGCTCAACGCTTATTTCAGAAGCAGTGCCAGCTCTGCATTATCTAATCCAAAGCTACCCTCATGCTCAAAATATAAATTTTGCCTTAAGAAATAGTTTCTGTAAATTCTTTTTTTTTTTAAAATAATTATTTTAATCTCATTTTTCTTGCAAATTTAGACAATCACTGTCATCGTAAAATAGATGGGAATATTCCCAAAAGAAACACCAACTCAATAAATTGCCCCCAAAATTATAAGAGCAGCAACAGCTTTTGTTTGGCTCCCAAGATATTTTATACAGAACACAATTTTTACACACTCCACACAGACAACACAGTAACGCAGGAGGGCAACTGCAGTGAGAGGGCGGATGCACTGGGGCAGGGCATCCTGCGCTTTCTCCTTTGCATAAGCAGCACAAGCTCCTGAGGAAAGGATACGAAAAGGGTAAAGCTGCTTCTCATTTGCCTGAGATGAGAGGTGCACCTTGGCACAGAGTGCATGAAAACGAAGAAAGGACCGACTTATGCATACGGCTCAGCAAGGGTTGCACAAACATCTTTGTGTTTGTCCAGGCAGCAAAGATGACCAGCCCAGGGCAGCAGGTAGGACGTAACTCGAGTAACATACAGCGCTGTCAAGAAGTAAATGGCCAAATTTATTCATGAGATTGATATTTTCTCTGCAGGAGATTTTATATCTCTAAATACCATACTGAAGCTTTTTGAAACCAATTAAACAATAATAATAAAACAGCAGGCAATACTTACTACGTCCTGTTAAGTTAACAGATCAACACATTTATTTTAAATATCTTACATAGCATTAGGAAACTCTATATAATTGAGTTTAAAAATGACAGATACATAAATTAATGGAGAGCTCTGTCAACACRTTCACTGGCGTTGCATACACTTTATATGCGTAATAGTTGTGTGATAATATTTATATACTGGTTGTTGCTTTGTATGGATGAATTTAYCCTTACTTGGGCTAACACTAGGACCTAATTCCATTAACAGCATACTTTTAGGTATATTCTGTACTGCTTGAAAAATCAAGCATTAGATTTTGGTTAATAAAAAAAAAGATGGGAGAAGGAACAATCTGATTTAACATCTTCTCTACCATTCTCCATTCTATTTGATAATAATCTGCCATTCTACTGTATATTATCAATATCTTCATAGTTTTATTTTCTGCCTTTGATTGTTAAAGCAATAATATTTTTTATTCTTGAGGTAGCAGTACCTTTATATTGGAATTAGCTATCAATTTCTACTCCATACTCTCCAAATTTTAAATCGAATGCAATTCAGACCGACCTCCTGCATTCAGGTAAAATGCTGCCCCCRATCCAGAAAGGGATATTTATAAAATAAGCCTTGATTGTTTGAAYGGCAACACTGCCGTCACTGGCATTTCACCCGGAAGACTTAAATAAAAATAAACCAAAGTAATAAACGCCGTGTTTTATGGAGCTGTAGAAAAAAAGCAAAAAGAGGAGGGAAGAAAAAGAGAAGAAAAGGAAAAAGGTCTTGCAAGGATCTTATACGATTAAACTTAAAAGCTGCCTCTCTCACTTGGAAGACGTAGGGCCTACGCCAGCCCTCGGTGCCATTCCTGAAGGAGCCGCAGCTCCGGCGTGGTCCCTGCTCTGCACRCTGCAACGCAGCCCCTCTCCTCCCCAAACACGGCACAGCCCCTACACGGGAAAACGCCCTTGCAACACGCAGCTGCGGTGACCTCCGAGGAGCTACGCTTTCTAGCTCGGAGCACACTCCAGCAGTTGTATTATTCAAATGTCTCAACTGAGACAGCAAATAAAAATAACAAAAAAACCCTCCACATACACATCTGTCTACAGAATCAAGGTTTTTAGAAGACTGAATATAACTTTAGAATCATCGTCGCCAGTTAGTTGACAGCAATAAAGGACAACATTCACTTTAAATAACCCTGAATTATATACAGTTRAGTAAATTTGAATTTGTTTTGATTTAAGGTCTTCCAAAGTTGAGGCCAACATGCTGAACAAAAATAYTAAACTATCTATAACCCTGTGTCAACATATGATGCTACTGGGAATGGTAAGTGAATTAATTTTCCAAGGAAAATTAATTACTTATGACTTACAGTTGTAAAAGCAAACAACGTAACTCTGGATTAGGGCACATTTAATTTCTGTTTGGAGTAGCGATTAAATTAATTTCATATAATTCATGGTATGTAATGGAAAGCAGAACAAAGATGAAATCTTAGACAATGACTGACACAGAAAAAAGTGTATATTTATGTTCCTGATCCAAAAATAAAGGTCACAGATATTAATCGCTGTCTGGTAAAACATGATTTTGGTTTCTAAAGTGATGTTTTTTTCAAAGCAGTCTGTT
>PTEX01000093.1:2210360-2267961 GCA_003342815.1 Eudromia elegans
AAAGTCCAAAATGCAACAAATCACAAAACATTAGAGAAGCCTTTCATATTATGTCTCTACATAGTGAAAAGAAACTACAACCTTACGTCATATCTCCTGAACAACAAGTAACCTTAGAGGAGTCTTATGAGGAACAGGGACATTAATTTACATTCACTCTAATTTATGAAAGAGAAGAAAAATTTCATCACAGATCCATTATTATAAAAAAAACACACTAGCACCACACTGCAACTTAATTGTCAATTATAGGATTTTTCTCGCATAATATAATTCAGTTGCATAAAAATAAACCCAACACTAAATGAACCTCTAAATCTGTTTACGAAGCACTCCATAATTTGCTTGTTCAACCTAGTAAAAAGTATTTCAATACATTTCAATACAGAACACACCAAATTCTTTTGCTGCATAAGATCCCTCAGTAGAGCTATACACATTAATAAACAGTTTGCAGGTTTATAATGCTATCGAGATTTTAAATGTTACTTATAGTCTCTTTCTGAAATCCTTCTGATTTCAGACTTTCAGATTCCAAATCAATAGCTGCTGGTCTATGAACTAAACTAGAATCAAAGTGTGATAAGATTAGCATTTTTCCTTGTGAAACAAATGAATGCACAGTAAATTCACGAAACCTGAAGAAGAAACACAACATGATGGCTGTGCAGCGAACAGTAACTAAGGAATACCACTACCAAGTGATATTTTTACATCCATGATGTTTAAAATGACCCCCCCACATACATATTCAAAGCAAGTTACGCATATCACRGCTGCCACTTTCACCTGACTTCGGATGCTCGAGAGATGTTTTCTTAATTTAATCAATTTTATGACTATAATATTTACATTAAAACCTAACTACAAATCCTAACACAGTGCCATGAGGATTAAATTTCTTCACATGAAGACAAATGTTTGGGCTTGAAAAGCAAGCTCTGCGAACACAAAYATCACATCATGGCTAYAAATAAATGCCAAGGACAATCCGCAGCTCTCTGGCTGCTCTTTATTACAGCAATTAAATATATATATATATATRTATGTATGTTTCAAAAACTTAATTAACTTCAAGTTAAGAAATTTAAATAAATCTGGATGAAAGSAGTTGAACATCTTTTCTGTGGTTATAAGTATAGTATTATTTAAGGCTATTAAGCATTTAAAACGTAAAYAGCAAAACTAGCAGCATCTCACACGCTTAGGAAACTGCTCAAGCAAAGCGCTTTAGAGAAGATAAACTTCATCACCCTATTTTCCGCTTCAGCTTTYAGCCGATTAAACGTTTCCAGTCGGAGGTGCAGAAGCTCCACACCAAAGCAGTTTGCAAGCTCGCAGCCCTAAAACTCACGTTTGGTTCCTCTTGCCACTGGGCTCCTACAGCAGGAGAGTGCCTTGCAAGAACTGAAATCCGTCCTCTTGTAGCATGATTAACCTAGCTCGTGTTTGGACTAGTTTTGCCCGAGCATGTCCATGGAAAGGCAGATCAGACGGAAATGCTAAAAAGGTTTCCACAGAGGGTGCGATACACCTGAGGAATTTTGACTCGGATTTGCTATATGCTCCTTTTGTGGCAACCTGGAAATAAAGAACCTTTACATCTACTTCTTGTGAGTTCCCGCATGTATAATTTAAATTTAATTAGTGTAAGGCACCTGAGAAAGTTTTCACCAAATCTGTTTTCATTTGGTGACAAAAGACTGCYCAGTGGATTTGGGAATTAAATCAGAAAGCAACCGATGAGTGAGGGCAGCTCTGCCAAACAGCTGCCTTCCATCACTACACGATAGCTAGAGTTTTTCCATCTCAGGGTATCTACCAAGGCGCTCTCAAATTTGTCAAAACCACAGAAGCTCCATATGAATACACTTTTGCAGACGTAAACTGTCTAATAAAAATCAGCAGCGTTGCAAGAGGAGTAATATTAGCATTAATGTCTAAAATTTACCTGCATCTCAGGTTGCTTACAAAGGAAGATCTCAGAGTTTTCAAATGCTCCCTAGTGCGCATTTTTTGTGATAGCAGTGAACACAGGTGCACTCCCCGGCACATTCACAAGCGATGCACCCAGCGCAGCAATGCCTCAGTGCTCCTGTATTCCTTGTAAGCGTTTACACGCACGGTTTACTCCACTTCCTTAAAGGGATAGCCTCCCACCCGTAAAGACGTACATTAACTAAAACCACTAATAACGGAACAGCTACCTTTCTTTCAATACTCTTTTCTGTTAAGCTGCCATAACTGACTAGCAAAGGCTTGTGATGCTGCGTCTGAGAACAGTTAATTTCCCTTTGCTAGACAGAGAGCAGGCAGGTACTGTAGAGACTCTGCCATTAGAGCATGGGAACCAGCAACAGGCAACCGGCAAAACCATTGATGAAGATTGATTTAATTTTACAAATCCTCCAGAAATATAATAAATAAATTCTTTCTAAATAAGTTAAGCTTTGCACACACACTTCATTGGATTTCACGATAGGGAAGCATTCAAAACCATTTTAAGAAGCAAATAGCTCTTCCTGACATAGCTGTCTCAAAGTTTTTCTTCTTCATTGCTTTATTCATAGGCCTTTGCTTTTCCACATGAAAGTCACATAATTCACCCTTAAACACGTCGGGCGGAAACATGTATGAATTTTCTCACACAGCTAATACCTTCCCACTACTACACTATAATTAAGAGAAACTTCAGCCAGCGAATTGATGGCCTGCAAAACATAACTAAAGGCTGCATAACTAATCCTAGCAATAGGATTCTGTAATTTGCTGGGCGTTGGGATTCCTGCAGAATGCMCAAAGGGATCCAACCAGGCTGCCCATCCATTCACATCACACATTTTTCCCTACTGGCAAGACTCAGTTTTTTTTCAATAACCTTCAATAACATTTTATAGACAAAGTCACCACACCTCATCCCTCAAAAAGASGGGAGACTGCAGGTTCACAGGAGGGATTTAAGTTTCCTTTACTGAGCAGCAGAGTTAAAAGCACCTTTGTGAAATATTATCCCACGTGCCCTTGTCTCYCAAGTCTCAGCGAGTTCTTTCAGAGATGAGGCCAAACACGGAAGCAGTCTAGAGGTTGTCCTGCCACCACCAGCAGTTTGCCTTTGGATGCTGGGGGTATCGCAGGCGGCSCCGCTCCGTGTCGCAACCCCCAGTCCAACGCTCTGACCACCCTTCCTGCTCCAGGGAGTCGCCACAGACGCTGCGTGACTCACACAACACAAAGCGCTGCTCATCTAATCAATACGCTCTCCCGTTTTCTTCATCGCACAAATCTGCGTTGCAAACCAACAAAGATTTGTTTTAGCAAACTTAATAAAGCATGCCTGAGTTGAAGTTTGCTTTGACTTTGGAGACTGAGGGGGAAAAAAAAAAAAAAAAAAGGCACTCTGGCACATGATACGTCATTGTATTCTCACACCAGAAATGAGCGATTCTCCCATGCCAGGCAAGTATCACGCCTAACTACTCAAGYGCCCTGTGGACCAACTAATCAAAAAATGCAGAAGTGAAATACTCAGTGAAAAATGCATCTTTCAGACACGAGTTCCTTATTACTTAAAAAAAAATTACTTTGCTCTACCTTATTAAATTAAAACATGCTATAGAAAGGATCTATCTAAAATCAGGAAAGATACAAAGTCTCTTCTATTTCATCAGTTAAAAAAATGCATATATTTTTATGCAAAATGAGCAACAAACTTTTCTTAAACTGTACAACAATTCTTTAGGAATATCAGTGCTATGATTATAAAGACTCTTGATTGTACTGTTTGCCAGCAGCGTTTCGTATTAACATTAATTTTCACAGGCAGAAAAACAATCTAACAGCTTAATTTGCCAAAAAAGGGATACATAGTAAAAAAAAAAAAAAAATCTAACAATGCAGGCTATTAAACCTTAGAACGGCTTAACAGATGAAGTTAGGGAATTATCTTCACTAACAGCAGGTAGGCGAGCACATGCAGCCAAAGGTACACGTTTGCTTTTCTTCAGGGAAAGACAACAAATGGAAATAACACACAGGCTTGTTCAGTCCAGATGTACCAGGCTGGCCACAGTGTGTTTGATCTTACTCTCGGATTTGCAAGCGCCCTTTAAGTCCTTCTGAATTTTCCTGAATATGAAGTCCCAGAATTTCTAAATCATTAACCTCCCAAATATTTCCAAAACTAGCAGACATTACGTATACAATCAGTTTGCCTCAAGTAAATCATTTTCATGATGGGACAGCAGAAGAACAACAAAGTTTGAAGTGATAGCCCAGTAATAAATGAGGTGAACAATTTTCTAACACACATCCTGTTACTCTAGATAACCACTGGAGAGTTAGAAAGATTTTATAGACCATGGCCTTCTACATGGTCTTCCAGGAGAAAGGAGAAGAAATCTCTCATTTCCAATAAGGGCTGAAATATTTACCGAGCAAGAACGTTCACTATTAACTAGCTGGCTATAAGTTTTAAAAATGGCTCATATCCAATAATCAGTAATTAAGAACCATCCCTACCAAGGGAGGAGGTATCTCCAGTTGAAACAGTCATTCCTTAGGCTGCATAGTCATTTAAGCAAACATGCCCAACTCCTGGAGAAAACCACATTAACACCCAAAATGTGTATTGAATTTCATCTGAAATGATTAAGTTTCTAAGGTTAATAGTCAAGTGCAAAACTGATACACTTAGCCAGAGGAAGACAGGGAGGAAAAGGATGAGACTGAAATAAGAGGCATTTCCACTTTTTAAACTGAGGCTTTACAATCGGTGCTTTATGAAGCACATTGTGCTCTCCTTTGATCAGAATCTCCCAGTAATACACAGAAACTAAAACAGGAATTGACTCAAATGGTTCCCCCTCCTTCAAGTCCCCCCATTTAAAGAGTATTTTTCACAAATACCATTTCTTCGAAACATTTTGGCTACATCTGAAGTCAAGCATCCTCCCTTTTCAGAGGTTAGAAAATTGCATACAGTATACAAAAACAGGTCATGAAAATTTTTGCATTCTTAAAATTATAATGACCAGATAGGATACTGCTTCTTTAAGATCAGACATGACACACTCTTTTTTTATTCTTATATTCTTATATATGTATATATTTATTCTTATATATATATTGTTAAAAATTCTAATCCTTTATCACATGACACATATTATATTCCTACAATACAGGTGAGCTTAAGCTCCTCCATGCAAAGTATATTCTGCCTGTTTAGAGGTACCCATTTTTCCTATGTACAAAAATTTTACTCATTAATTCATCAGTGAAGGACCAAGCAAACTTCACATCTTCCTTATCACTTCCTTCTCCCTTCCCTGMCTTAAAATATGGATTCAAGTTTGACTTTTAAAAAATGTATTCGCCCCCTTTATCTAGGGRGGGGGGGAATCAGAATACTATGAAGCCAATGACTGCAGAAGCCTCAGCTCCTTATCACAGTAGCCTTGAGACACACACAGGCAGTCCCCAGAGTTTGAGAAATCTCTTTTCTCGAGTTGAAAATCTGCAGCAGATACAACAGGGACACTTCATCTTCCTGGAGCACTGATGTCATCGACAGAAGCAGTTCCGGCCCACATTAAGAGGATTGTTGCAGCAGCAATATGCAACATCAGCCTAAAGAGTCAGAAGCTGGGTCCACTGAAAAGTAGATTTGTCAAATTCCTAAATATCAGTTTCAGGGTGTTTAGAAAGARGTCATATGTAAAGGCTTGTAATTACAGCAGGCTAAAAAGGAACATTTTAAGTGAAAAGCCTGTTACATTTGATCTAGACTGCACATTTTTTATTTCATCCCAGAAGTTAATAAAAAGTTACACCCAATAACTAGGTTATAAATTAAAGACAGTATAATATAACCTTAAAAATTGCTTTGGATAATATAAAATTCTATTCCTGGTATACTCCTTATCTGAGGGATTAGCCCAACRATTATTCTAGGACTCACTCTATGATGGAACAGCTTTTTTTCCATGCCTAGTTTTTGAGCTACAAAAAAAAGTAACTCTTCTCCCTAAAGGGAAGCAAGTCATAATAGCTTAATTCCTCTCCTCCTCCCTTCCCCTCCTCTGGCAAGAGAGCTCTAGTGTCCAAAGGGCAGCAGAACTTTTGACTTTGCTTTCAAGAGTGCAAATTTGCTTTCAAAAATGTCACATARAGCTCTAGTACCTCTGAAACATTTACATCATTGAACAAGCATCTTATAGCTACTAGGGTGATATTTAAAACTTCTGACAGGAATTATATCTATCTAAAAGGATTATCCAAACCATGATGAGACTTAAAAGTGCAGATTGCTGGGGGTGAACAACTTTTGAGGTCTACCTTTAACAGGCTTTTAGAAATTCTTTCCCTCCGACTTTCAATATAACTGGTTTGGACATGAACAAATAATGCAGCTGGACATTCACTTGCAAAACACCTTTAGTGGAGCAAGAAGTTTCAGTGAAAGGGCCAGGAAGATGGTGCTTACCTGCACTGTTTCAGTGCGAAGCAAATCAAGCCAGCTTAAACCACTGAGGCAGCAATGAGCAGYTGTTTTCTGCTTATTATAAATTCTTCTCATAATGTCTGCTTCCCCAAACCATACACCAGCCAACAACTCTTTGCTCGAGATGTTCAGTAGCACAACATGCATGTGGGCCACAGTAGATTTTTCTTTTTTTCTTTAAAAATATCCATCAATTCAAAAGAGCTGCTATTAGGATACTGCATTTAATGGATTTTTTTTGGGTAGTGGTGCAGAGAAGAGGTGGTAGGGGGTACTGTTTATTTTTACTTTTTTTTTCTTAAAAAGATGATCAACAAAAATTTGTACCACTGTTCTTATAAATAAATCAATATATATTTATATATAAACAAAAGCAGTTGGTTTCTATGAGTAATGAAAACAATCATGCTTAAGACAGAATCTTCTGTTAGGTTTGTAGTGGCTATCAGCAGAGCACACTTTTGCCARGTTCTGGAGGAATTCATTCCAGAAATCTACAATATTTCAYCCTTTCAATCTATGTTATACTTTACATTGAAGGATTATTTAAATTAATTTCTTGATTGGTTCTTCAGTTAGCAAGCAACACAAATACATTTTCTAGTCTGTGGCAATACAGGTAGAGCTTGCAAAACAGCACTTGGTGCAACATTTACCAACAAAAACGTTGACCTAGGTTCTTTAAAAGTAATTCAGGCTATTTCCCTTTCTATGAAAAGCTTGCAGAGACTCTCACCAGCAATACACATATACACTGTTATCTTTTTGCCTTTAGCAGTAGCAGTGAAGCCATTGTAGTTTATCAATTACACTCTACCCCATTGACTTCYAAGAGGTCACCTGAAAGCTCCAGACTACTTCAGAACAGTCTTAAATTCTGCTTTCTCTTCTGACTTCTCTTCTATCTGTTCAAATCTAACTCACAAGCTAGTCTTGAAAATACAGAGGAAAGTACATACTGCATTTTCTGTTTTGTGCTTCCCTGTTCTGTGGGACTTGAGCACTTGCAGAAGCGCTTTTGTGAACTGAAATCAACACACTATAAAACAACAAACTGGTACCCCTTCTCAGGGCCACTCACTTCGTAAAGACACTTTCAAAATAAATTTCTCCCCTCAAAAATAAGCTACAAAAATGCACAAAATTGAAAATAGTCAAACATTTTCCAATTCAGCTTTAGTAAATTAAAAATGTCAAAACTTAGGGTTTACCTGCAAACATAAGAAAGAATGCACCGAATAATACAAATTAATGGGTTTTACATAGAAGATCAGTATCTCATTGTATTTTATACAAAGAGCTAAAACCCAGTTGCTGTAATGATGGAGAAAAAAAAAAAAAAAGAAAAAAGAAAAAAAGAGAGAGAGGGAGAGAAGCCCTTTACAGATTGGGTTACCTGTCTGACCTGATATTTTGTATAGACTATAAGTCTGGCTACAAACATTTCAGATTCTCAGGAACAATTGTTTAAATCAGAGACTAAAAAGAGAGTAAATCTATGACATATACGTTTAGCACCATTCTACAAACTTGATACAAACCTTTCAAGTACAACAACTACTAGACACTTTAACTATAAAGTARTGTTTTGGTGTTGCTCTATATCATGATGGATTACTTACATTAAATGATATGCATTAGCTTACCTGATACATTCCAACTCCTATGTGTTTAGGCTCAATTTTCACTAGCTCAGCTAATGGGTCTTGTACACGTCTGGCTATGGAAACTGAAAAAGAAAAAGAAAATATATTTTTATCTGAGAAGCAGAATTATATATTTTTTTCTATTTTTCTCAATATTCTACATATTTAAAGCATTTTATGGCTAGAGAAGAAAGAATAGGWGCACAAGTTACCAATAGCATAATAGAAACTTTTCCCTTATTATTAGACACAAGAAATGAAGTATATTAACAACTTTTATTAAAAAAATGTAATTCCAGGAAAGGTTCAAGGAGATTTCACACTGTAACCATGACATTCACATCCTCAGTTCACATACTCTCAGGGAGAACATACAGGATCACGGASAGTAATTTTGCACTTGTAGCCATACTAAAATGCATATTTAACATATAAAATTAAATTCTGAAATATCCTTCAACTTTATATCACAGATATGTGATATATACTTCAACTAAATCCAAATACATATATATATCTTTATATATACTTTAACTACGTAACTACTATATATACTTTAACTACGTAACTACTATATATACTTTAACTACGTAACTCAGCATTCAGTTTCAGATTGTACTAGACTGTAACAACAGAATAAATGTACGCAGCTCTGCGCTTGCCAAGAGGAGACAAATTTAGGAGAAACAAAGTATTTTCCAACATTTCTTAYGCCATTAACAGCATGTAAGAAGAATATTTAGCCTTATTAATACTAATGTCTGAGCCAAGGCTGAATATTTGAAGCCTATTTTTTACTGTTAACTTCTTAACTTACTGAAATGTTGGAACAAATACTTATTTGCAAGATCTCAACCTTGGTCTAATTCTGCAAGCACTGGGTTGTATTCTTCACCTGGCTCCAATATCTCCAAATGTGCTTCCACATACAATGAAACAAAGAGCTTCACCCATATACTTAGGAATTACTTTTCTACTGAGCTTGAATATACAGAAAAAGTCCATTCATTCCATATTCTGAAGAAAATTCAGATGAAGAATACCAATACAGAGAGGTGCTCTTAATTCTGAAAACCAAAGGTTTTGCAAAAGGAAAAAAAAAGAAAAAAAAATCATATGCAAGTAAAGCAATCTAAAGAGGTAAAATGAAATGCTGAAATTATTGGAATTATCATCTGATAAATTAGGTAATGTTACAGTGTGTCATGATTACTATTCATGAATAATGTTCCACAAGATTTCTGAGCCCAACTAGGGGCCCCTACTTACTTTATTGGCATTACACAACACTAATGATATAGGTGGCACCTGTGCCAAGAAGATTACAAGTCAAACAGATGAAGGCAGATGAAAGGCAAGGGAAAGAGGCACAAACTAATGGTCATGGACAAATAGATTCTCCTGAGTCCAGAGGAGAGGCAAGAGCACAGAGCTAAAGGCACCGGGGATCTCCAAGATGCCAGTGGACAGAGATGTTGAAGGCCAGCTCCTGGAGCGCTGGCGACTTTTCCTGCCGTGTGAACTTGTGTGAGTACGAGAAGAGTGGGGTTGCACAGGAGAAAGCCATTCTCTAGAAGCATCCTTGCAGGTGGCAGGTGACCATTGCAAGAGATATTTCCTAAAATTTATCTTTATTATATTATTATTATTACTACTATTTTAAATCAAGTAAGGTCAGAGGATGAGTAGCCAGGACTAAACAGGTACATATATAACATGATTTGGTCAATGATACACATACAATATTTACAAAGAAAACCTGTAAGCATCTCTAATAGTCAATAGCTCATATAAATACAAAAGGCTTTACAAGCCTAATTTAAATGGCCACTAGTGCAGGTTAAACCCCCATTTTCACAGCGTTTTGGATACTCGAGGCCAAAACACTCGATCTAATACCTGCCTATCTGTTCGTTATGTAGGGGCCTCAAACCCCAGCAGCAAAGATGACCTGCTGAGTACAGCACCAAAATGTTTCACGTTAAAGATGGGTGCTGCTCAGCGTACAGTCAGCACGGAGTTCACGGCTCGGTCAGGCCGGATTCCGGGCCCTTTTCCATCAGCCCGAACGTATGCTGACAAGGGCAGCAGGAAGCACCGCGGCGGCGACACCCGATCCGCCCGCCCCTCCAGCGGAGACCGTCTCCGTTCGGAGGCTCCCACGTACGCCACTCACGGAAGGCCAATCGGTGCAAGGGCTACGGCTTACACCAGAAATGCTTTCCTGCAACAACCACACGTATAAGTTACATTTTGACACACTTGTGGTACTGATGAGCAGTCACCTTTAAATGTAGGAAAGTCTATGCCCAGCAGAAACCAAAATAGAACAAAGCATCAATGAGAATAATGTTAATCCAACACAGGAAAGAGCCCTGCATCGTTATATATACTGTAAATACGCAAGTCTCCATCTATTCAGTGGTTTCAAATCAATGGGTTCTATAATATAAAATACATTTCAGAAGTTACATTTTGGACATCTTTAGAGCAAATATTTTTTTTCAGCGTTTACACCTCCTTTCATTATACCTTGTAAAAATAAGCTACAGTGAAATTTCCAAACATAATAGGAATCTTCTATTGAAAAATAAAATTCAGAACCTTATTTTTGCAATAGGTAGGTTGACAGCGTTGCTGTATCCCCGCGAAGTTTCCAGCAGCAATGCAGCACCTGATGCAGCACAGCACTTGGACACAGATGTACACTGGAATTCCCACTGGAACTAGCACAACTATTCACGTGCATCAAGTTACAGAGGCATTTAAGTGCTTTCCTGACTAGGCCTAATGGTTGTTATGTGGAAGGGTGAAGATCAGCTAACAGTCAGCTATACTGCTGGAAGGTTTAGTTCCTACAGTYATAAGGACAGGGAAAAGCTGACCATCAACATTTTCTCTAAAGCCTCAGTTCTATTCCAGAACTTCTCAAACTCATAATAAAATAAAAGAGCACAAGAGATTAAAAAAACAAAAAAAACCCCCCAAGATCACCTGCTCTCTAGGCACAAATTCACACTTCCATTGACCCAGGATTAGTGGCTAGTCTCCTGTAACCACCTTTTCTCTGTTACAATACAGCACACTTTAATATGTACTTTTTCTAGGCAATGGAGAAGCTCCACTCCAGTAGTTTAACCTGCGTGGCTGAATTCTTGCAACACAAGCACAGTCCTATCAAAATCATGAGGGCTCTATGGAAAAGCAAGCGCTGCTCCCAWGCACCAGAATATTAAATCAAGTTCAGAGACAGTAAAATCTTACAGACTCATATTTTCCCTATARTAATTAAATCAATAAGTTGCATACACTTTCCATAGTAAATATTTCCTGAATTAAGTATCTGTACATTTTAAGTGCAATTCAGAAAGGGCAATAAGCAATGCATTTTTAAAACAGAGACAATGACATAGGCCATGCACTCTTCCAGCTAGGCTGCACATGGTTTTTAAGAAAACACAAATAAATTCTGTGATAACATGCAGTGCAAAAAATAGAAAAATCAAGGTTTTTCTTCTCCCTCTTTTTAAGTAATCAGTAGGGCTAAGCACTCGAAACACTTGAAATACCATTCTCATAATACACTCCTGAAGTAAAATAGGGGTAAAAAAMCTCAGTATTAAGCACACTATTAAACACACAGCAAAATGATGCAGCCTTCTATTAGAAAACAGCTGCAAGAACTGCACACACCAGAGAGATGCAAAGTTTCTTCAAGTTGTCAATTAAGAATCGAACATCACTGCAACATTTGGAATGACAGCAACATATTGTGCTGCATGCAGTAAATTCATTTAAAATATTAAAGCTCGAGYGACAGAATAGCCTAGGTGGTCGTATAACTTCAACATATACGATCTTCACCTCCAAGTGGAATGAGAGAAGGAAGGTTACAGTGAACATATCTATAGAAATATTTTATCATYACAATATTTTCTGACATTTTGTATAAAAGCAATTTAATAACTGCTTAGTGGTCTCAATTCTCTCCATAATCTCTTGTGGGACAACACAAACCCAATCAGATACTTGAACATTTTTGCCTRTCAGCAGGGAAGTGCAGTGACAGTGGGGCAGGTGTAAAACCTGCCTAAGGGTTGCTTGCACAGCTCAAGTCATTCRCAGATTCTGATCTTCATGGAAAATATTTGTGTTAAAATGTTCCGTTTCCAAATGGATAATGAGCAGAGGTACGAAAYTGCAAACATACTTAGCTATCCAGCTCTTCATGTCTTACAAGATCAAATCTGTCTTAATTCAACACTGACAAATTTTAAATTAAAGCTATTCCTTCCATATATACTCACCACATTCCTAATATTTGTTTTTCCCATTACTTTCTTTTTTACCCCTGTGCTTGGTATAGAATAGAGTTTCCACTCTGGAACACTGATGAGAGTCTTCATGCAAAGTCTGTCTAAGGACTGCAGGGGAGATTAAAACGTCCAATTTTCAGCAACAGGGGAAGGCAAAAAACCCATAATATTCTTCCAATTATTTCTCTAGAACACATCTATGCTGTAAATATATATTCTGTGACAGTTGTGTCAGTTGCTGGCCATAAAAATAGAAATAGTGCTAACTTTTTAATTAGGTTACCARCCTGCCCTCACTAGTGGAACAGATACAAAATATTTGCTATGGCYAAAATCAGATACGCAGCTCAAAGGTGCAAGAAGAGCTAGTGAACTGCACAAGAAAATTCCTAAGAAGTAGTTAAGTATTGTGTCTGTTTCTGGGGTTGCCTGCCAATCACTTTGGTTCAGACAATCACATATTAAAATATTCTCCTTTGGCATTGCTATATGTAAGAACTGCACCATAAAGTGAAAGTTTAATACCTATAGATGAGAAAATAGTAAATGAATATACAGAGTTCTGTCAAATGCACCATGAAAGGCTGCCAGAAATTATGATGAGTAGAAGATGGGGAAAAAAATTCATTTTGGTAAACATTTAAATGTTGCTTGTCACTACAAGCAATAAAATATTTTCAGCCAAAAATCTGGGTTTTACGCTGATGGCATTCCTTTAAATTCATGGGTCTTTATATAAGGGTCAAAATGTGCCCCAGCCAATACCTGTGACAGTTTAGCTACCTCATGCAAGTGGGAGCATTTGTTTGAGTTTTACAACATTGTTGTTTTTAAACAAAGTGAGGTTTCCAGATGTGAAGGCAATGGGCAGAGCTTTACAAGTGTTTTATACATAAATATATGGCAACCACAAGCCATTAGGCTATGATAAGTTCATTTTTCTCAATTTTGTCCTAAATAAGAACATTCCATAATTTTATTATAAAATCTCAGGATTTTGTTCTTGCTGAGACATGTTACTGTAAGGCCATCCACGCAACTCATCCTCCTCTCCTATTTTAAGTCATCTTTGCACCTTATACATCTAGACTGAAACTTCAAACGTCAATTCGGTAAAAATTAATATATTAAGGCAGTCAAAGATAACTCAAACGCATGTGCAATTACCTCCAATATATCATACCAGGGGAGACATGGACACATCACAACTCTTTTAAATCCTTTTATAAAGCCTATTATTGCTTTTGAGATCGATTACTCTCTGTAAGTATCTGCAGTAATGTTTACTTAGTGATCGATTGCTCAGGTTTCCTGAGTGCTGGAAGCTCTCGATCCTGTTGACCTGAATTTCACCCCCCTCGCAGAGGGTACAGTGAAACGTACAGTAGTCTKTTCATTAAGCATTCTTGCTCAGTAGGTCAGGATTGGTGACACAGTTTTGAATCCTCATATATCTTTTTGGTGAGTTTCAAGTATGCAATTYATTTTAAGCAACTGCTCAGCAGCTGCATTTCATCCAAAATTCTTCTGTGGCAAGTGAACAGGTTTGTTTTAAAAAGATTACATTTTAGCTTACTTCTAACTCCATAAAACTGATAATCTGTTATTTGCTTAAGATTAATGAATGGCAGTGTTCTATTTGCTGACTACAAAAATCTTTAAAAGAGATGACTTAAATGCAAAACGGAAATCAGGAATACATATCAAAAGAACACCTCAATAAGTGAATACAGCAATGCAGCTTTAAGTCAATATTTTTCTTAGAATCACATCCTCAAAAACACTTTCCTCTACTCAGTATTTCCTATATCACAGGATTTTTTTTTCTTGTGATTTATTTCTGTGATATTTTGTAAGGGAGAAGGGTGATATATAATTGTTTAACCAAAGCCCAACATGGCTTGTCTTTGCATCCCCAACATGAGTCTGTACACAGGTTGGTACACATGGAAAAAGAAATTTCCCATCTGTTCTGGTTATAARGTAGAATTTGTCAGGATACATTGCACATTCAGACCACCGATACTACTTTTAACTGCATCACCATAGAGCATTAACTACATCACTGCTAAAAATAAAGATTTTTTGAAGTTCTATATTTGTAGTATTATTCATTTTTGTCAACAACAAAAATTAACCTTTCAGAAGTGACCAGAATGGCCTTTTCCAAGGCTACATTGCAAGCAAAAGCTTTGCAGAATAAAGCTGCTATATTAAAAACAAACCAAAAAACTCCTCAAATTAAAGAGCAGCCTTGCACTCGTTGTCTGCTTGGCTCAGTGCTTCAAAGAAATGACCCAGCCTCCATAGACCTGGCACAGACACACACACAAAATTACATCAATAGGGAGGGAAGGAAGTTGTTTTCACAACACTTTTATGCCTATGGAAACTGCCATTGCCAGAACCTCGACTTGGGCTCTGCTCCTGGAGATCTTTTTGAGACACAAGTGGAGTGGTATTTTCAGGTTGCTCTGAAGCATCGTAAATGATGTTCCCAAAGCGAAAAGCTGCTTCCTCCCGCTGAACTCATCTGGCATATTAGGCAAATCAAAGACAGGCAAGCCAACCTCATAACTTTCCATGAAGAATGGAAAGATCAAGCATCAGCTGCAAACATTAACTTAGGGTGTAGAGAGAATGATGCTCAGGCAAGAGCTATACACATAAGTCTCTTAAMTGAATGGAAATACTAACACTCAAACAGAAAGCTTTTCACTTAGTTGAAAATAATCTCATTTTAATTCTGTAAAAAGGTGAAAACCTAGGGACATCTACACGGATCTTGATGCAACTCAGAAGATTCAATTCCGGTCCACTTGCCTGCTCCACAGCTCCAGAGGCAGGAGAGTGCAGATCAGCAGGACCCTATCTCCCCTGCACGCCACTAATTCGGCACACATCAGAAAATATTTAGATTCTTAACTAGAACAGCAAAACAGCAGAAACTAGAAAACAGTCTTCTGTGGAACAAAAATCCATTCAGCACTTTGTCACCATTTGCAAGTGATTCAGGGACATTCTACACTTCTGAACATTTATCCAGAATCCTGATGTAGGCACGGACAGTTGTCTAAAATTTAAAGATGCTCAATCATTTCCAGACTAACTGAAAATATATGTCATTTTTTTAAATTTAAAATTCATCTACAAATGTTTTAGTTTCTGTTCAAGCTATAGAATGCAGTCCACACGTTTAGATGAGCTTCTTCTCATTGGCAGGAACTGGGCACTAGGGGGCAACAAGCAAGGAACCTTCTTCACCTTGAGGAAATGGCCTGGTGATGACATTTATCTTTATTCCAGGCAAAATTAAAATCAACAAACAAAAAGGTTACAAAGCAAACAAATAAAAACCCCACACAATAAATGCTTGCATCTTTTCCTTTCCAACAGTAAAATTCAGCTCAGTCACTCATAAATGTTGTAGAATACAGCAGATGGAAGACAAAACACAATTTCATTTTGTACTCCTGTAATTGCACCACTTTGAGGAAATGAATAACACCTTGTGACCAACGCAAAAAAAAATGTTCCAGTATATAAAAAATTAAAGTTATTTTCCTTTCTTCTAACTCTTTCTGAAAACTTGTGGAACTTGTATGAATCCGCTGTGACTGGCTGTAGAAAGAAGGTTACACTTAGGAAGCACTGAGAATGGTATAACCATAAGACTTCTGTCCAATAAAGTTTCTGAAAAATGACCTTCTCTSCTGAGTAGCCAAGGGGAAGTAGTGCTCTTTTAAGAAGCTGAAGAAATTAGCTCAAGTAGACATCAAGGCACTATGTCCCACACATCTAATCATCAAATTGTTTTACTTTCCTTAAGATAAAGTCAAAAGAAATTACATTTTCACTGATCTTTACCTTCTACTTTGCTGGCCGCTATGACAGCTTCGAACTGTATGTCTCTATCTTTAACAGCACCCAAGGGAATAAAGCCCTGCAGCATGACAGTCTCAAAGTCCTAACAAGCCCTAGAAGCCTACAAGGCTTTCCTTTGCAAGCAAAAGTGCAAGTGGTTTGCTGAACTTTGAGCGTGCAATAATCCAACGCATTCTGCCCTGTGGAGAGGAGACAAGAAGATGGGATGTGACAATGCTAAGGCACGCTGTGCCGAGTGACCTTTTGCTCTCCCAGACTCCTCATTCTCAGAAATCATCCATTAGAAGTAGCAGTTGCTCTACTGGATCATACCTGTGCATGGAACATGGAACAGATTCGAGCACTGTTGGTACTCCAGATCTTTACAAAAAGTAACTTTAGGAGTATTTTATCTATAACTGAGGCTCACTGCTTTRCTAACTGAGCGGCAAGGCTATGCAGTATATGGACTAAAAGTTTGCTGCATTAGAAATACATGTATGATACTCTTGCTTCAGCATCTGAACACAGATTTGTAAATTTAAAGCCAAATATGGAAGGATTAAGGTATGCAAATAGGCAGGCTTAGCATGACATCTCTTCTAGCAAAGGATAATATCAATGTGTATAAAAAATGAAAGAAAAAAATAACACCATTTGTAATGTTATCACAATGTTTAAAGAATTCCACGTGTTCAGGCTGGTTTGCATCTTTTATTTTTTAATCAATGTCATTGGTATTAGGCTTTTGTTTTCCTTTTAAATCTTGAAAGAAAATCTTGAAAGAAGAGATTGCCTTTTTTTGTTGTTGTTACAACAGTCACCTCAAAATGAAAGGTAGTTAACCACTTTCATGAAATTAAGACACTCCCCATTTTATATTACTGAGTATACATCCAATCAAGGGCAGAATCCCATCCTCACAGTAATTCTCAGCCATCAGGTCACTCTTACCCTAGAGCTCAAAYGCTTTCCTCTACTTCTTAGATTTACTAGGCAATATTCATTGTATGACGGTACCCAAGTCAAAAAGTTGTAGTGACTCCTCCACTGGATCAAACGCTTTTTATATTGCATAAATGAAAAATGAAGGAAAATCTTTTCACTTAACCACACCACAAATATAAGGTGCATCTCCCTGTATTAATCACAAAACCATCACTAGCTGAGCAAATCAAAAAAGAAGTTTGCAGGCATCCAGGAAGTATATAAATGTCAATGTCAATATTTGTGTGTCAACCCTTCAGTCCTGAGAAATGTCATCCATGTTACCCCTTCCAGACCCTTCACCTGACTCCCCCACAATCCTGTCATTTCGTCTATTCCAAGTTTCAGCCAACAAGTTTCTGTAGTCACAAGGAATATATACACAAGGAATTATAACACAAGTCACAAGAAGCTTTAAAATAGAGCAATAGCAAGAAGAGCTGAATAGTGTCTATGCACTGATAATAGCAGAGTCATCTCATTTTGTGCATCAGGCCTAATTTCCATGAAGAGCAAAGGTTCTGCATGACAAAAACCCTTGAGCAATACTGCATAGGAAATGATGGAAGTAACACGGGCAAGACAATCAAACTTTGGAAAATCATTTCATTCTRGAGCTCACAAGCCCAGAAAAAAACCTAGACAGCTGGAAGTGGGTCACGCAGTCCATGATGGAGGGAAAAATTCTCAACACCCACTTGAGCTCCTTTTTCACTCGCACAAAGGACACTGCACCAAAACAGCCTCTTCAACCATTCTGATACGGAAAGGAAAACACCTAATGACAAGGAGAACTAGTGGTAAACTGGCAAGGCACAGTAACTGCTTATTGGACATGTTGATTATTGCTGCTTCATAGGGAACTGGCATCTAGCCCTTCCACTAAAAAAGGCACAAGCAAATCTCAACCACAGAGAGACCCAGAGTATCCCAAAGATACGTATACCTGATATACAAGATGCAGTGAAAATCTCCATCTTAAAGCTGCCACAAATAAAAGCTCACCAAAGCTCAAACAGAAWAAGCGTTATGGTGATGGCAGCTCTGAAAAAAAATCTGAAGAACAGGACAGCTGATTAAGAATGAATTTGATTGCTTTCAGAAAAACTCCACTGCAACTAAACACGACTCCTCCGATAACATACCCAGAGGGCACCTGCCTGGGCAGAAGGGAAAAAAAGGCCCTCATTTTCCATCTGATCACGAGAAAATACTCTCCATATTAGGGAGGCTGAACACTGGAACAAGTAGTCCAGAGCAGTTGTGAAGGCTTTATTCCTAGAGAGGCCCTTAGAACCCAATTGTGCASAGCCCAGATGGGAAACTTGCTCTATCTGGCCCTGTTTGAGGTCTAGCTGTTGGTCTAGGTGATCTCCAGAGATCCCTGCCCACCCCACCTCTTCTGTTGTTCAGTTCCCTCATTGCCATTCCACAATTTCTAAAGCAGGCAAGGTCAGAGCCTCACAAGGACAAATTAATGAGCTTCACAACAATAAGCMAACGTATGAAACTTACTACCCATCCTTTTTATGGTTTCTATTCTCCCATACATCTCACATCCTCAAATCTCCAGTCTTTTCTTAGGATTAGTTTTTGGAAAGGAGAAGTGAAATAAGCTTTTTATTCCTTTCTCTCTCAAGACTAATTTATCCAAAACCCCCAGTTCTTGAACTTGTTCTTTAGGGAGAACCTTCCTAATCTGCAACTAAGCTTCCTCAGCCTATCAAGCAGGAAATCCTTTTATTGCTCTGGCCTACAAGCCTACTTCTAATTCTGAGAGGCTGAGAAATAGCTGTTCTGTTCATTAATCCTACAACAACTGTCAGAATAAAGATATATATACACCTTCTTGCACCCCTTAATTAAACTAGTTAATTGGTCGTTTTGTTCTTCACTATCCAGGTCGCTGAACTACATTCAACAAGACTTTATAGGAACCAAAACAGCAGTATAGAGGCTTCTGCCTTTGATAAAATATTCATATTTGGTGTTATACACATTTTAGGGAACCTAGTTCAATACAACAAATAGACACAGGAGCTGATATTGCTGAGAGGCAGACTGAGGAAAGGGAGCCACCTCTGCAGGATGGTTCTAAAGATAGGGAGAGTCTAACCCATTTATGCTGCACCACAGAGAAAAGCAAATGAAAAAAATTTTTTTCAAGTACGTACAAAAGTGGTGAAAAGTGCTATTCTGATGACTGTAAAGACTTTCTACTATATGTAAGCACAGTTTGTTTTTAAAATGCAACTTTTCTCACTCATTTATTACAAATGTGCAATATCCATTACCTTAGAAGACAGCTGAAAGAAAAACAATCATGTTCTAGGCTTAACACAATTAACACATCCCAGAAGTACCTAACTTTGTTGTATTTTCCCCCTCCCCATTTCCCCCAGATGAATACATATAAATAGTAAGATTATATACTTTTTTTAAAGGATCATTCTATTTCTATATCCAAAGTGAGAACTGACTTGAGAACAGCTGCTAAATAGAACAATAAATACAACTGAGAAATAACACAAAATATGCTCAAGTGATTACTTCAAATGCATTATTTAGTATTTTACATTCATGTATCTGATGGGTAAAGAGAGATTTACCTACACAATTCCTCCTTCCCTCCTTCTCTCAAGTTTGTATTCAGAGAAAYGTTAAAGTGGCAAACTGTGTTAAGATCACAGATATCTCACGTCTGCTGTACCTTTTATTTTAACTATAAATGTCACACTTCATCATGCAGCTGTCAGCTTCCTTTAATGTACTAAACACTATCATGTAAGCACAAAACCTGACATGATGTAACACAACAATTAAAAAAAAGGCAGCTTTAACACCATGCAATCACATTTATACTTGCTGAAAACTAAATTTTGGGGAAAAAACCCAAATCATCCCTCTAGTATCATACAGCATTTCCACTTTTCTCTAAAAAGAGAGAAAAAAAAGAAGAAAAAGGCCTAATCACAGACCTATCACGCCTAACTATAAAGTGAAAAAAGTCTAAAAATTTAAAGCATTTTATTTTAAAAAAGCTTATAGTTGTCAGTTCCATAAAAGGTGACATTTAAGGGACTAGGCCATTTCCACTTTCTGTTCTATATCTATTCCTTCTGCAGTATTGCTGAAGAACGTGAAAAGAGCTGTCATTTTTCAACCCAGACGCAGCCACATGTAAGTGATGCCTGAAGCAGTACCTAGTAAAAATGCATGATGGACTTGAGATAATTAATATTGAAATTAGTCATGTATTACAAATTTGATTTTTGTTTACTCTGATTACACCAATAAACAAAATATTTAAGAAACCAACTTCAGAAATGTTAAGAAAAAGCAGGTACATCTGGAAAAGGGGTAAAACCCACATATATCTAAAAAAGTATATTGTTAATAACTAGTTTTCCTTTTTCTCTTCATTTACATCAACTCTGAAAACACCTTGAGCAAGCAGCAGAAAAAATACACAGAAAAGGAAAGAACCTTGGCCCAAGGGAAAATTAGTGCCATCTGTCAAAAACATAGAAATGTCACAAGTTTAATATTCACTCTGGCCATATCACAACACATTCAAGATCCCCTTGGCCCCAGAAAAAGGTAATCACCATGGAGTAAGCAAGCAGACAGGAAGGAAAGACTCAAATAAAAAGCTAAGCCCTGCTCCAAGATGGGAAGGGTTGAAATGGACATTTAAAGACAACTCTTGTAAAAACATCCAGTTGAAACCTCAAATAATGCAAACCTTTCCCTACCCCCACCCCGCCTTGAGGAAATAAGAGAAAAGGGATCATATGAGGAACCCTGGAAAGTTCTACCCCTAAATACCACACAACTTCAGAACTACTTTATGATGAACCATTTCTTCACCTTCCTAAATTTCCAAATCGACACAATCACGGCATATTATCACAGAATCCCAAAATGGTTGAGGTTGGAAGGGACCTCTAGAGATCATCTAGTCCAACTCCTCCACTCCAGCAGGGACCTCCAGAGCATGTGGCACAGGGTGACATCCAGGCGGGTTTGGAAGATCTCCAGAGAAGGAGACTCCACAAACTCTCTGGGCAGCCTGTTCCAGGGCTCCATCATCCTAGCAAGTAAAGTTCTTCCCCACATGTACCCATTATCCCTTGTCCTGTCACTGGCCACTACTGAGAAGAGTTTGGCCCCTTCCTCTTTATATTCTCCCCTAGGGTATTTGTACATGTTGACAAGATTCCCCTCTCAATCTTCTCCAGGCTAAATAGGCTCAGCTCACTTAGTCTTTCCTCATACGATAGATATTGCTGTCCCTTATTCATCTTCGTTGCTCTATGCTAGACTCTAGAAGAACTCTAGAGGAGTCCCTGGAAGTTCCACATCCCTCTCGTACTGGRAACTGCACCCAATACTCCAGGTTCAGCCTCACCAGAGCTGAGTAGAGGAGCAGTTTCACCTCCCTTGACCTGCTGGCAATGCTACTCCTTATGCAGGCCAGGATCCCACTGGCCTTGGCCAAAAGAGCACGTTGCTATCATTTTGCCTAGAAATAGAATAATTAATGCACAAAGAAAATAATCCAAAGCAACCTTARATCTGCCCTTACCGCTGTCTTCCAATAAACCAACGGCATGACTAGAAGTTAGACACCAGTGATGTTGTTAGGAGTATGACCTTTAATATTACTCTAACGAAATACTGAAAATTTTAATTAAAACAGTGATTACGTTTGGCTACTCTGTAGACACTGACTATATAACACATCAGTAACATTTATTCTAAAGTGCTTTTTGTTGTTTCTTTTTAAGCTAGACCTAAAAGYGAACACAAGGAAAGCAAAAGTGCCATCCTCCTTCAAGACGATGATAAACATCTGTCCTAATCTTATAGTTCTCCTGGTCCTTTAAATGTTTAAGGATTATTAGAGACATCTGTGCACAAATAAAAGAGGGAAATTCTAGTTCTTATATGCATTGACATGTGCAACTTTCCCCAGACTATTTTTTGCAATTTATTGGCTATATTAATCCCCATAAGTTCATGTATACCTATTGAAGAAATATATCCAAAGACCTTTACATTACAGGTTACCATAGAAGTTGCAGTCATCAGTAGACCTAGGATTTCAAATGTGAAGTGATGCAAGAGTAAAGTTTAAATTATTTTAAAAATGAAGTTCAGAAACAAATTAATCAAAATCTTCACTCTTTATACATTGACTCTTATTATATTTACTATTATAAAMAACAATTGGAGAACAAAGAACTAAGCCTCATGTTGAAATGGTGAAAAAAATATATATGCATGCTTCATACCTGCACTTCTTAGATTAGGGTCTAGGTCTGGCATTTCCTTAGATGCTTCTGGACTAACACTGTAGATAGATGCGCCTGCTTCACTGACAATGCTACAAGAGAAAATAATAAAAAAAAGTAAAAATGCAAAAGTGAGAATAGCATCACTGAAACACACATTTTTTGAGGCTTAAAAGAAATAAACCATATACATACATATATATACACACATTTTAAAATATTTCGAATTAGCCAAATGAGCAAACATGAGCAAACATTTCCACATATGCCAATATCCATCCCTGACCAGCAACATCTCCTCTTATTCAAATCCGGTTGTATTATAAATACACACTGTCCATAAGATCAAACTCCATATTAATGTCATAATAGAAAAACTAAGCACGAGAAACAAGCATTGCTACCAATGAGCAGGAAACACTTTGCACAAACCAACACAAAGCACTGTTACCTCATTGGTAATTTCATTAAAGAAATCTAAACTGTGAAGTCTAATGTCAATTAAATTCTTACATGAACATGCATTGCGTAGGGGAGTATGGGGAGACAGGGAGAAGAAGGGTAGGTTTGCACATATTTTATTTAAAGAAAACTGCCTAAAATATTCCAGAAAAACAGCTCTGTGCAGACTGAATCACAGAACTGCAGCTCACTTCTTGGCAGCACTTACTACAATATTCTTTCTGATCTCCCTGCCCTCCACAAAGAAAAACACAGATGGCATGTCTTTAGTAAATTAAACTATAGCTTATGCATCTGCAGCCCACCTCTAATTCATTCAGTAATAATGATAAGCTCACCAATTCAAATCACACCATATAATTAATAAAACCCTCAAGTGCTCTAGTTCTACTCAAGAGGAAGCTGCAATGAAATATTCACGGCGTAAGTTAATTTTCTGCTGTGAAATTCTGACACCGCTAAAATCAAKAGCATACCTCTTCCAATAACTTTAACAGAACTTGAATTTCATGTTAAAAATTAAGGCCTGATATAACTACCGCACTGGAAAAAAAAACTACTATCAATTTCAGAAATATTTTTACTATTACTATTACCACTCTTGGAATAACCTTATCCTCTCCACAAGGAAAGTAACCACAACCCTTAGAAAACAGATCTTTCAGTACAATCACATTTCCTTTATAGGTTCTTAAATGAGACTGAACGTTTTCCTTTTAAGAATATTTAGTAGGTCAAAATATTGAATACAGAAACTGATACTTAGAAACCCCTCCCTTTGGAGGGACCGAGAAGGGTTCCAAGATAAAACACGCTTTCATTCAGTAGTGACAATAAATAAGGTAAAATTCAAAGATATATATAAAAAAAATGAATAAAGATGAATTTTGGACTGCAGTAAGCTTTTTACAAATGGTTATTTTTATTATCTATTCAAACTAAACAGGAATTTGATAAAGTGCTGTAAACACAAGTCCGATTTTATAGTGACTGGAATCTCTAGTGAACACTTCATTATTACAAACAGACCGGGTCTTTCGATAAATACAAAGAATAAAGCCCTGTTCTCATTTGTATCAGCATAACTGCAGAACAACTCACGCAACGGGCTTAACAGAGCCAAAACCACGCCGGCAAGTTGGCCCGTGCGCCGTGCGAGGCACAGGCAAATGAAACCATTTCAGGAGGTTTTCAGGAGCCGCAGCGTTACGGGCGTTCCTTCGGGGTAAGCGGCCCTCGCGACACAGTCCCGCAACAGGCAACAACCGAGAGCCACTGACAGAACTCATTCCACGACAGAGTCATGTCACAAAAAACTGCCGAAAACATGCAGACGTTGACAGAAGCCTCCTCAAAATGCTATTTCTGGTGAGCTGGTGCTTTAAAGAACAATGCAACAGAAYGTATTTCTGAAGCTGTTCACACGTTATAAAGGCAGCATCTGGCAAACTCGCCCTTTCTTTGTGAAAAGAGAAATTGCTTCCAAAAAACCACACACATTAGCACGTACTTCCCACAGCTTTTAACTAACCCCTCTTCAATCGCTGTATTCTACCAGAACCAAAAGTTAACCTTTAAGGCTATTTCTAAATTTAATACATTTTCAGTGGATATTGCAYTTCCATTAGAAAAGCACATTCTGTATTTTGCACACATTTACTGTACTGTACTATAAAACATATTATGCACACAACTTGCTGCTTGATCCATTTCAGTATGCTGCACAGTTAAAAGRAAAAAAAGCCACTCGGCTGGGAACCGTAAGGTGCCTGACGTTCTACTGATTCTCACTAAAGATATATAGACGATTTTCAGAAGAGCAATGTGATACTGTGGTTCTACAGTAGTCAACGTGAACCGCTCTGCCAAAACGTAAACTGCGCAGCAAAAAGTTCCTTGCTAAAATGAGTTCAGAAAATTAAATTCAAACTAGGAAGAAAAAAAAAAAAAAAAAAAAGAGTTGAAAAGAGCACATTTCCTTTTCTCAAGGAATTTTTTCAAGGAAATTTAAACACATCATTCTGAGGGGGAGGAGAGTAGCACAGGTTAAGGAGAAATCCATACAAATATCTGTCTTAAGCAGGAAAGCAAAATATGAAGAGCAATTTCAGGAGAAGCATACGCTGGGTATTTGACAGGCACTGTGAGAAGGTTTTGYATGCACACATACGTTCTGCAAAGTATTTCGTACAGCGCACTTGAAAAAGGAGGAAGAATTTCCACTTGCATAGGAACGCAGTTACAACTCATTCTTAACTGAGAAAATAAAAGCCCAACGTTAAACCAAAGTCGTTTTCCAGAGCAAACGCACAGGGCCACAAACCCTAAAGAAATCGTTCTCTGCTCTGTTCAGCCATAGYTAACCAAGAGCTTACACATTAGTGCTTATCATGTCGTTTTAGTTAGGGTGTTTTTAGCTCCAGTGAGGTGGTTACGAATGTGACTGGCATACACACACTAAAACATGTTAGCTTGCCACAGTACTAGGATTACAACAAGAGAAAAAGGTTTCGGGAATTTTGGATTGCGATTGTGTTTGTGTGTGCCACACTCTGGCTCACAGCCTTTTTTTTTTTTAAATCCTATTATTCTTTAGGAAAAGATATCATATAGGACAACATATCCAAATTCCATGTTGAAAAACACTGTTTTCAAAGAATATGCATATGTCATGTCAGACCACATTAGGTCAAAAMCAAACCTGCTCAGATTAGTGGGCCACTGACTCTGGAGTGCTTAGGTCCACACTGCCATTCAGCCCTGATGTTTTATTTGTTGTGCCTTTAAACACAAAGTCCACAAATCCAAAACAAACAGGAAAAAAAAAATTGTATTTCCAAGATAATCAAAGGAAGGTCTTCCCAAAAGACTGGTTTARGATCACTTACCAACTGGAAGACAGGTACTCTTAAAGATTGTAGCTAGGAATCTATGCATCCTTAAAATTAGGATTTGTTTCTAATTTGTCTTTTTAAGCCAAACAATGCACTAAAAGCTTCTAAACAACCTTTAAACCATAGAAAATACATATTTGCTTGCATTTTCTTGCAAAAATCTTTGCAACTTGCAGGAACGACCCCAAAATCATAAACCAGGAATGATGACCAAAACCATAATAGCTAGAACTTTAAARAAAMCCCAAAACTTTACTTTAAAAAAAAAAAGTTACATTTTSCTATTGGAAGTCAAAATGCAATTGACAAATAATCAATTAGAAACAGCAGACATGCTATGCAAAGTGCTTATGACATATGAACTGACAAGCTTCAGAAACCTCTGTCYGAATTAACAAAAGCATTGGTAAAGAACTTGGGAACACGTCTACGTACCGTCTGCCTGCCGCGCTATCCATCCTACAGACTAAATGTTTATGTTCAGGACCTACGTGCAGCTTTCTAGCAGTGCCCAAACCTCTCTTGAGCCCACAGCCACCACACAATTACTCAATTTATTTTTATTAACTGTACGAACAGTCCTGTTGCAGAGAAAGTAAAGCTTTGTGTACTCATTTTAAGTCCCAACACAAAACCTACGTTAAATCTATTCCACTAGTACCACCTGGTGGTCAATCAGCTTTATGCTAGAGACTGTGCATTTTAAATGCTTCATGCAGGAATGCCTTTAACATTTACTGGAATAAATTGTTTTCTTGCTGAACTTAAATAAATACCATACATTTCAAAAAATAATTTGAAAATACCAAAACTACATAATGATAAAAGTTATATTTAGCAAATTAGAGCTATCAAAAGCTGCTTAAATGTATTAATTTTACATTCTTKCCTATAATGAAACACTTCTTTGAAAGCTCACAATGTTCTTAGGTTATAATGTTTCACTGAGAAAAATTCTAGTTGGTCGCAGGCACTTGTAACCTATGCATAACAATCTGTAATAYATACATAGGAAAAAAAAATATATACACATACCAGGCTGGAAGCTTCTGGATAAAGGTAGATGCAGCTCAGCAACATTTAAAAAACTATCATATTACACAGAAGTCTTTTCCCAAAAACTGAATGTGATGCTGGATTAATAGCCTATAGCAAAGGAAAAAAGGCACTTGATACAACTTTATGCAACTTGCTATTGCTGTTGCATAGAAAATCTGGGCAGGCAGCACAAGATGATGCCTTTCACCCTGCAAAAGACACTCACCCCAGGAACAGGATGTCAGGTCAGGCAGTGCCTGGCCCCAACACAGATGTCATGACAGCRCAAGATAAAAAGGATCTAGCATATATTCAATGACATACTCAAGACGACAAAAAGTCCAACCACTTGAGAAAGTTGTTATTGAGAATGAATGCAAAACCCAGTCTTTCCCTCACTCCTAGTGAGCTAGTGGTACTACCAAGGAAGATGCTGGAACTGTGATTAAAAAAGTATCAGGAAACAACCACTATTCAACAAAATGAAAGTAATTACCACAGTGCTTCACCTGTTCTATCAAATAATCCAAATGCTTTAAGTTTAAATAATACCTAATAAAACTTGGGGAGTATTTCAGCAATTCACAAAAAAAGCTGTTTTCAAGGAAAGGAGATTTCACCAAATTCTCATTGGTTAATTTAGAATTTATAAYTTGTGAGCGACATTAATTAACCACTTGAAATGGAAAATCCTCCTCTCAATCACATGAGACAAATTTGCTACAGTTTTCTTTGTGAAAACACATCAAAAAAGCCCTTAGCAATGGCCACTTGACTACAGACAGCGGTAGGGAAATCAAGGTTTAAACAACTGCTGCCACTGTAGACTTCCCAGCACACAAGGAGCTGAGCACAAAAAGCATCTTCACTGATCCCCAGAAATTACAAGCAAAAATGGAATCCTCTGCATTCCYTAAGTTTCCACAGGGAAATTCTGCCTGCTTCTCCTACAGCAGGTACAAGGACCAGCTCAACCAGCAGCTTGGGCAATGCCACCATTTCAACACAGCCATCACTGCACCAAGGAAAGCTTAATGTGGTACTAATTTCCTCATGTATTTCAATATATTACTGCAAACTAGTCAAGGGCTTAGTCACCTTCATGCTGGGAAAGAAGGAACTTCCACAATTGCAAAYCTATTGTTTGCATTTCCCACTGTCTCCGGTCTTTTGACCCATTTGATCTTGTCTGCTCAGTTATCTCACACTGTCATCTCCTGAAATCCTCCGTTCATTCACAGGGGCTGGAATAATTCATGCATCAATCTCTCCCGTCTCTGACTCYGGTGACTGCAGACATATGACCTTCATATGATATGCTCAACCTCATAGGSCTAAGGTTTGGGCTCTAGTGTCCTTTTATCACTTGAGCACTTAACAGTCAAGCAAGAATTTTGTGAGCAATCATTTGTATTTTTCATGCGTTGCACATATTAAATGGGAATCAATATCCAAAACATRTTCTTTAAATAAAGAAATCAGAAGAGTTTAATTTTAGATGCAGGTTTTGAATGGCACTTCAGAAAAGGCAGCTGCTCACAGAGTCTTCTCAGATAAAATGTAAAGCTAACACATGGGTTGTGATACATGTTTCTCTCTTGTTCACCACAAATGGCATTTAGCACAAAACTGATAGTTTTGTAAGCAGCTTTCATTTTTCAAATCTACTGAATAGAACAATGTATGTTTATATCAATGCTCACCAAAAAAAATTTAATCGTTCTTTGCATCACTGGATCTAGTCATTAAAAGTGGCATATATCTTAAGTCTAACATTAAGCCTAAGAATGGCATTTATTTTTCCCTTTTTTCCAGGATGCTTACGCAGAAYTAAACAGCACCACAATTTTGTGGTGTACCCTTGAGGATCAATATGACAAAACACAAAGTTTAACACTTCTTTTTTTTTAACATTTTTGAACACGAAATTACAGTCCTGCAACATCAGAGAAAAAAAAAATCAAAGGCGGCCTCAATGTCTCAACTTTATAAGAAATTTAAACTGATACAAGAAAGGCAATGTCAGTTTAACTACAAAGACCTGCAGGCAAATCTCAGAACAAATGAAAGGCATAACAGAGACGGGATTAAAAAAAAGGAAATATATCCACAAATACAATTACTAAAATAATTATCTCCAAGTACTAGCCACTTCCATGCAAGCTGGGAAATATCAGTATAAACATAAAACCAAAATCTTAGACCTTGAGTGCCCTGCAGTGTAAGAGAGGRCAGTGTCTTGTTGATTTTACATCCTAAGAGCATTTTGCAATAACTCTAACATAATAACATACTTCAAGTATAAGAACAATTATATTCTAAGCCACACAATCCAATTGCTTCTTTGTGACTGCAAAACAGGTTTCAACAATATGGACACACACAAACAACAACTGTGGYGTGTGATGTAAAAGCTTTTCCTTTAAAGAAAAGTTACTTTTTTTAAAAATGCAGCTCAGTTAGCTTCCTGATTTGGATGAACGCAAGAAAGTACCAAATACTGACTACAGAACCTGACAAGTTCAAGATTTTCTTATTTTATTTCTTGTACCATTATCATTCCCTTTCTCAAAGGAGTGACAGGAAACTTCCCGTTTGACCCTATAGCAACAAAAAGCCTGCATATTGCATTTTACCAAAATAAAGAGGTTTGAGAAATACTGCAATATATAACAAAAAGTCATCACRATTTAATTTCTTCTGCATTCAATATAACTTCATTACCTCCTAAATGGAACAAAAACTACTTCTTGTTCTAAACTAACACAACTCACTGTACAGCTATGGCCCGTTATCCTTTATTCATTTGTCTGTGGAGCATGCCCTCAGCACATCCCTGCAAAGGGAAGAATGATCAGATATCTGTCTTCATCTTGTCTGAAAACGATGACATTTTTCAGTAAGAAAAAGGTCCAAATGGCAGGTGTCAAAGAGCTTTAGCTTCACACGTGGTGCTAGGAGGCAGAAAAACCAACAGTAGCGTGTGGCCATGTCAGAGCCGTACAGAAGCTGCCGTACGAGTGCATATCTGAAAAGAGCAAACCTCATAGTCTGTTAAATCAATCTAGTGCCAGATGCTGTTATCAGGACAAAACTGGTGCTGCGGATTCATCCCCAGAAGAAATACATGTCCCGCGTCTGTAGTGAAAAGCGAAAGACCTGGCGTGGCGCGTCTCGAGACTGAAGGTGACGGTTACCTGTGGCTGCCCCCACCATTTCCACTGGCAGCYTCAGAAAATAGGTCCTGTCACTGCTCATAAAGTGGCTGGAGTTGAAGTGGATTTCTGCTCTCGCAAAGAGCTTTAAAATGTGAACTTCACATTCAAACTCCACTTCCAAGTTAATCGCCCAGCAAAACAGCAGCGAGTCATTTATTTTTACTTTAAACACTGTAATACAGTAGGAACTTAGATATGGAATTTAAATGCTGCTCTGTCCCCCACCGTAGCAATACCTTGGAAAGGAACCAAAGCAAYGGGGATAATCCTTACAGAATACAGTGCGTTCTCAATTTAAGAGGACAAGTACAAATAATAAGTAAAATAGAAATGTCACAGCCTTCCTAATCCCAATTTTTAAAATGTCATTAAAAAAATTACAGCATTAAAATAATTCTCATCAGTGTTAATGACTATTAAATACATTCTGTTAGGAATACACGTATTCCTAAGGACAAGCAATAAGAAAGGCTTCAGGATTGGCATAAGGAAAAACTAAAGCCCATTTCTGAAAATAAAAACAGGCATGAAGAGAGTGGTGTACTTCTTATGACTATGTATTATAATTTCAAGATCAACCCTGCCAACATTCACTCGAGCACAGCTAACTGTCCCAGTGATTTCAAAGGGAAAAAACAGAAAGATATCTGAAAATAAAAGATATATGCGTCTGAATATTAACAAGATTTGGTCTAGTCTGTTGTATCTACTGCAGAAAATACTCTTTAAAAGAAATTAAAAATTAATTTAAATGAAATTAATTTCATGTGTCCTTTTGGACACATGAAAAACACGGCATGTTCCACAACAAGATTCTGTCATTGCCCCCCAAATGGAAGAGCCCAAATGGCAAAGCCCCTGCACCTCCCATTGCTCGGGAGCTTGGCCAAGCAAACGAGCCCCGAAAGGCATCGGGCCACAGGAGGCAGCAGGTTCGAGCAGGGGCCGTCACCAAGAGCACCCCGCCCGCAGCTCCCGCGCTGCCTGGCCGAGCGGAAGCCCCGGCAGCGGCTCCAAGGAAAGCAGGTGCTTCTCCCAGCCCRTCTCCAGCCAAGCAGGATCTCGATGCAGACAAGACCGACCCAGGCTGCTCTGAGGGATCCTACCAGCAAGCGGTGCAAAGTCCAGAGCTCCGAAATCGCATGTTTGTGCAGAACTAGTCAAGTACATCCTGAAGATGGAGCATTGTAAAATAGCAGGAACTGAGCTTTGAGGAACAAATTTTTTTTAAAAGGGCTGGTTTGGGTTTTGTTTTGATTTTAAAAGATTTATGGAAATATAATGAATACCTAGGTTTTCCCAGTATTCTCTATRTCTGGTGTCCTCATTGACACACTGTTTTGGAGTTTTTTTAATTGATTTTGACATATTAATTTTCCTTATCCATATTTTCCTGACTATAATTTACTTGTCCCTTCTTCCCTTCCCTTGTGAACTTCCACTCTTCTCTGCAGGAACCACTTACCTTCTCTTTCAAAGGCAGCCCAGTTGACACACACCTAACTGAGCTCTAAGCAACCTCAGCTTCTGCTTAGTTGGGAATGTCAAACTTGTGTTCTTCCAGATCTGAAAAGGGATACATGCCAAAAAGGCTGCCTGATTTTTCAGGCTGCAATGTTTTTAGGATTCTAAGTRCTATCCTATCTACAACACTGCAGGACACAAGTCATTTGAGGCACAGATAATTCATTAAATGAGTCTGTAGGTTTCTTCAACAAGTAAGAAACAGACCTCTCAACCCGTTAATCTGCCTATGAACTTCTTACATGAATTAAGAAGTGTTGGATTCTAATAGTTTGCATTAAATTATGAAGAAAGGCTACAAGATCATGGTTTCAGTAGCTYCACCTGCCCTCTGGTGCAATTTTACTTGGAAAGCAGGCAAGAAAGATAAAGAAACTGCAGTGGCTAAAACACAGTTAATCACATCAGACCAAAGGCTGGCGTTAAAACCATGTTAATTCTCACGGAGACTCTGTCCCTAGAGTGGAGTATAACTGGACAAGACCACAACATATGGAGAAAAATGCCTCTTCGAAAATTGCACCTCCAGCAATTGTCATTTCCTTTAATGTTCACTCTAAACACTTTGGAARGAGTTCAGCTAGAATTTTGGTGCAGACTCTATAGCCTTGATTTAAACAAAATTCGAGCCTGTAGCTTTGCCTTGGTTCAGGCTTTACTCTATTTCCACCCCCCAACACACACTTTTTACAGTACCACTGACCCTAATAGTTGATCTCTTTAGCAAGGCTTCTTCCTGGTGCAGATATATGGGAAAAACTATAGTAAATATTTTAAAACTCGTTAGTCCCATTCCCCTTACAGCTTGCTGAAGGCTTAAGGACCAAGGTTCTCCATTCAGAGAAACTGCCCCCTAAATGTGCCATTCTAGAATTAGAATGATTCTCGACTCAAAAGGTTTTTTGTGATTTGTTATGATACAGGAAGGCATGACTACAGTTTTCTAGGAGTGATATTTCTTCTGTCTTTGATTTGCAATTCACTTGAAAAAGGTATCTGTYTCGGCTCACAGAAGATAAGCCTCCTGCATCTATGCCCTAACTCAAAATTCTAGAGACAAATGTTGGTTAAAGTAAATCGTGCTTTATGCAGATCGTATTGTAAAAAATCATATGTCATTACCTCCCCAAAATAATTTGCTATTTTGCTCTGTTGCAGCATATGAATATTCAAATTGCCACTTAAAAAAAAAGTTCCATTCTGGCCATGAAGATCCATCTTTCCCCCGGCCCCTCCAGAGGAACAAAAGCCTGTATGTTAAAATCTCAGCCAAATCTATGAATTACCTATAAAGGAACAGTGGCATCATAGTTCAAAAAGGATTATAGCAGCAAACAGGAAGTCAAAGGAGGGCAGTTTGAGAGAGAAGGGGAAGGACCCCAGGGCCACCTCTGACAATTTATGGTCCAAAAGGGTGACCAGTTTTCAGAAAGTAGTATTTTTCACATAAAAATCCGAGCACCAGATGAAGCTTGCTTCACATTACCAACCATATTATAAAGGATCAAAAATGCATAAAGGAATTTATGTCTGTAATTACCACAGCATTTTAAAATACATTCCTTCACAAGCAAGTTGTTCATAGTTAAAATTAATTCTTCCTTAGAGTTACTTTTCACATACACGTATTTCAAGGTGGAAAGAGCTACTCAGATGTCCATAAAGCAACGTAAGTAGATTTAGTGTTTTCTTATTAAATTATACATTTTTCTCCTTTTAGGCCTATAGGGCTCTTTCATGTCTTCCTTAGTGCTCCTCATTGTCATGTTTTTAAATACTGTTATTTTACTGATATCACACGCATCTGCTGGGCGTGTGCAGTAAAGAGACATTAATATGAACTGAACGAATTTGCACATCAACACAGGTTAAACACTGGCTGCATTATTATCTTTTTATCATTTAAAACAGTGAATTTTGTGCCACAAACTAAACACAAATTAAATCTTGAAAAAAAAAAACAAACAAAAAGTCCCAAACCTTAACAAACCTGAAATGAATTCATGAATTGTACTTTAACAGAAAACAAAAATTCACTTAGTAAGACTCAAAGAAATAGAATTATTAAAATAAAAGTTCAGGTAGGTAGTGGTATAATTCCCCTCCTTCCCTCCCTCCCCCTTCCCTTTAAGCAAGAATAATTTGTTCCCCTAGGTTGTGATGTATCCACAGTAGAGATTTACCATAACTAATGTTACTAGAGCTGGCATAAACATATGCTCAAAGACCACTTCGTTTAAAGAATTTTTCATCCATTTACAAACACTTTAAAAAAAAAAATCTTGTTCAGGTCTGAAATTTCTTATGCTTAATTTCTGAGCAATCACTTTAAAATGTGGAGAAAATAAAAATAATTTTTAAAAAATTTACCTACCCAAATATGAAAACATAGGATAGGAATATTATCTAACACTTAAAGAGGTACCTTTACATTTGAATCATAAAAGCACAGGCRGATTATTCTATGTCCTGCATTTTACATCACAGTTTTCCAAGTCAGTCCCTAGTCAGATGTGCAGCACAGTTACCAGGCACTCCGTCACTGGTGTGCCTAACATAAGAATATCTTCAAATAGGGTAAAGGCTCATTAACACGTATTTCTAGACCTACCTAACTGAAAGTCCATCAGGACTATTTTGCAGCTACAAAGTCTTGGATCATGTATCTTTATTTTTTTTGGCTAGCCTTTTTTTTTTTTTTGCAATTCATTTTATAGGGAGAAAGTTTCTTGAAAACATTTAAGGACTTTTGGGTCACAACTACACGTAATGTTATGTGATTTTAAGTAAAGTCATGAAAATAAATTTGTTGGGTTCATCCTTTTCAAAAACAATTAAGTTATTTTCTTGTTCAGAACAGGAAATTCAGAATTGCTTTCTTCTTGGAAGGCAAAAAACTGCGGAAAACCCCTAAAATGAACGTTCTTAATGCCCAAACCTCTGTTCCTTCTCCGAACTACACACATTTCTTCCAAATAAAAATCCTGTCAATTCATCTCTGGGTAACAAGAAAGAAAAATAGACTGAAACTTGTCTTCCAGAGAAGATTATAAACAAAGTAAAAACACAATCACAACCTACACCTGTAAATATGGGCCAACATGATAGTTACATGTGCAATTCATATTCACTCCAAACTGACTTCTGTGGACTAACCATCAGGCCCTGAGGTCTGGCTTCTGCAAGACAAATACACAAGGTAGAATTAGCACCTTGGAACAATCCTTTATCTTTTGGAAATTATAAGATTGCAGAGAATTGCAAAATGTAACCCCAGACAGTCCAGTCTAATCCCATTTGCTCAAAGCAACAGTAGTTTGCTCAGGGTAGACTAATGGGAACATTTGGGTTCTCTATATCTGAGAATTGAGGTTTTGGTGCTATTAAAATTAAGGTTCTGAGTGATTTTTTTTAATAACAGTTTAAAAATACTACACATACCTTTCAGAAAAGTAGCATACATTTGCCCCCAAATAGCACCTGATAAAAGAGCTTTGAGGTTCCAACAGTCCTCAGTCCTGTTTGTAACTGAAAACTCATTAAAAATTGTATCTTCAAGTGGTACAAGCAGAACACAAAAAGTAAAATTCTTCAGGAATGAAATTAACAGCAATATTTGCAGTTCGTTGACTCCTGCAGCAGAAGAGCGGGTCAACTTAAATTCAGTGTCGGAACTCACAATGTTACATACATAGTTAGTTGATTACAAACAGCATTACTGAAAACACAGGCACAGCAGCTTGGCGATGGGGAGCGCGGACACCGCAGCCTCACAGTGCGGAAGCGGATTTTAACCGTGCGGACGGATGACGAGAAGTGTCTCCGCTCGGGACTCGGCGGCGGCGCGGCCGCCCGGGGCGTTCTGGCTGGCGCAGCCGGCTCCTCGGGGCGCCGGTGCAGAACATATGCCAGGGCGGGCTCCGCTACCCCCTCTAATGCAGCAGAGCGTCTCCCGCGCGCGCCCGGGGGCTGCTCAGCTCTGCTGGCGAGCGCGGGAGGTGGCAGCGCCAAGCGCGCCTCGCGAGCAGCCTSCCTGCGCCAGGGCCCCGCGGGCGCCGCGGCCCCGAGCACGGAGAGGACGCGGGGCCCGTTCGCACCCTCGTGTCGTCGCTGGCAGCGACGCGACCAGGAGCTGCACTGGACCGAGCCAGCGCTTCTGCTGGGCACGGCGTTTGGAGGGCGAGACTGTTTCTTACCCACTGCAGGGATGGGGTATTATAGCTGGATGGAAAGGAATATGGCACAAGTGTTAAACCGTTTCCCCTCTAGGAAAGGATAGGCTTCCAAGCCTGACCATAAACAAATGCTTAACTAATTCAGATCCAGAGTCTGTTAGGGAAGCACGTTTGGAGATTCTAATTAACAAGGGTCCACTTGCCACTTCCCTTTCACTAGCTTTTTTTTGTTAATAATATAATATAATATAATATAATAATATTATATTATATTAATAATATAATATATTATATTATAATATAATTATCATTTAAATAATATCATTTAAATAATCATTTAATAATATAATTATCATTTAAAATATATTTTAGGTGAACCTAATCCTAAGAAGTCATGTAAATATTTCTAAATCACATATTTGGAAATTGCTTGCTAATAATATTTAGACAAGTGTGTTCAGTATTAGAAAAACTCGCTTAAAAAGGTAAATAAGACTTAAAATCACAGCCACCTCCCTCTGGGTCTGGCTTTAGTGAAGCCCCGAGTGTGCGGGCAAAGCATGTCACGTTCCCCTGAGGGGCTCCCCGCGATGCCACCGCAGCCAGGCTGGGCCGCGCGTGCCATTCAGTTCTACCGACTGCTGCGCAGCAAAGAGACGCCAAGCTCACGTCTCGTCCTGCAAGCCAACAGCAGCCACCCTACCACAACGCCAGCAACCAGGCGGCACACCTACAGCTGCTTCTAAATCGGGGGTGCACTCCAAGAACTAAAGGCTCCCACCTGTACCAAGTGCAAAAATTGTTATTTCAGACTGCCCAAAGACAATCTGCATACATAAAGCTTCTCTGCTGGAGCCCAGGGTACTAACGACAAATGTCCATGCCTATCTAATACTGGCAAAAAAAAAGTTTTCATAATGCCTGAATGTTTCAAGCTGACCAAAAAGAACTGTACTTTGTGGGTCATGTATTAAATGAAATATATTAACACAAACCTCTACAATCAGTAACTAATCTTTAATTCATAAAAATCTAGAAATTCCCTATAATTGAAAGAGGATCTTCTTTGAGGTCACCAATTTCCTTTTTTCTCATTAGTCATAAAAAAACTCATTATTTCAAACCATGATTCAATCAGAAAACTTTACTCTTGCTAGCATCAAGTAATCTCCAGTAACTGCTTTACCAGAAAGCGAGGGGAAAGGGATTTCCCCCAATTTGCTCAGCTAATAACCACCAGCCCATTCCCTCTGGGTGCTCTTGTCCAGAACCTCCGCAGGGTCAATAGCCAGTATCAGTAAAACGAAACGTACCATCAAGAAAGACAACAAGCAGTTGTAGACAGACAGGTAAGGAACAGCAAAAAAAAGAAATATTCCCAAGCAGAGCAGAAAATGTGGGAATAGTTGACCAAAGAATGGCCTTGTTAAGCATTCCTTTAAAAGTATGTTTGTCTTAACTGAAGAAACAGGACATTTTAAAAGGATACTATATAACTGCTTTAAAATCATAAGAAAATTTAATTTAGAAACATTCAAATCGACAATGTCTCTTGCCATTAAATCTACCCCTCTGTTGCAAAAGTTAACATCTCCTTCAGTAGAGGGAAAAGCACTTAAAACTAATACAGAAATATCCAGTTTGATTTACTTAAAAATGACAAACTAACTTCTTGAAAAAAGCTTTAATAATAAATATGACAAAACAACTTTGAGCCATGATTACTATGAGGAAAAATAGCCCAAGAATAAGTAATAAATGCATCACTGGTTTTACTGAAGCCCACTTCCAAAGTGTATTTACAGTACAACATCCTAATGCTGACAAGAGAATCATCCAGGGAAGATGCATGTCTAAATTGTTTCCCTGAAACATTTCGTGTCAAGTTCAAATGTCAAAATGTGTTTTATCCAAATGTTGGTTCTAATACATCCCAATGAAAGAACTGAAAAGGCAGTAGGCATGTTGCCCCAGCTGCCAAAGATGTTTAATGAAATACGAAAATTAATAAGGTTTGAGAGAGAAGTTTTATGTGAAGAGCCAATTTAATATCAGCAATACCCATAATTGCATATAGATGATGAACATTTTTTTCCCCTCTAAGATTTTTATTTGGAAAGCTCCAAAGGCAGCTGAGCTGTTTGAATAACATTGATAGACTTGATGTCACTCAAAACAATTTAGTATAATTAGAAACCATCATGCATTACTTGCAGGTAAAAACAGGAGCAAAATTAAACCACTATCATATTTTTATCTTGATAACAAATTTGTTTTCAGCAGTTTGAGTGTTTGAAAAGGAAAATGCATAAAATTCAGAAAGACACATTAAATTTAAACTTGTATCTCAAATCACCAACCAAACCTGTAACTGAAGAGTGGAGAAAAAAAAAAAAAAAAAAAAATCAAAAAACCTCATCACCTTCTTTCTCTGCCATTCTCCCTCCAATTGTCAAAAAAATCTATCTGTTCAGTTATGCTCTGGTCATCACAAATTAAATCAATGAAATTCTGTCATTTACTTACAGCAGCATAGATCCTTTAACCTGGTGAAGCTAACTGTGAACGTCTTTCACACAAATATCTTTCCTAAAGGATGCATGTCCACGCATGTTATATTCTCCAAAGACCTAAGGTGAGAGAGATCACCAGGTTGCCTTGCCTGGTCCATGCCAGTCAGGCTATGTAAATGCCACTGACTGTATTTTCCCTATATGTCCCAGAAAGAGATACAGTGTTGATTTGAAGATGTCAGGAAACAAACAATCAATATTCAGAGATGATTTCATTCCAAAGACCAATCGCTTCGATTCTTAAAAGTACCTACCTCATTTCTAACTTACATGTACTTCAATTTAATCTCCAGAAACTCACTCTTGCCTTATATTTTTTTGTTCTAATGAAGAGCCCACAGCAACTAGTTTGTTCTCCCAGTTGCAATATTTTGTACAGTGATGTTAGCATAGATTTTTCCATTCCCTGTGCACCAAAAATTATAGTTTTCATAACGCCCCTCTTGGGTTGCAGATTTTTTTTTTTTTTAAGTTATATGTAAGTCAAGCTATTTGACAAGTTTGATTTATGGTAATATCACCTATGAAGGCAAGATGGCACAAACAGGATGAGCTTGTTAAAAATTTCTGCAAATGCATCCTTAAACAAACAGGCTAGTATTTAATTGGTTGAAACCTACAAAAGCAATAGATAGTTTTCCAAGATATGGTATCTGCCCAAATTGACTATATCCAGTCATATTTTGTCCATTTACTCACTTCTGTGCTATCAAAAGGTACCAAGTATTAACAAAGATGTAAACAAAACCAATATTATAATTCTTAAAATCTAGGAGGCTTCATTTTTCATTTTACCCTTCAGCATATATATATTTCTTAAATTAAACACTTTAAAGGTACAGCTTTATTTTTGCCAAAGGAAAACAAGTTTGACTCAACAGCTGACAAGACTATATCCTGCTCCAGCTATATTCTTCTTTGCCTTCTCTGTTCTTCCAGCTGATCCTGCAGAAAGGGCCTGGTCCCAAGGAAGGTGCTTCACACAGCTAGTGCTTTTTGAGGACCTACCTCTAAGCATACAGTTTCTTACCTCTAAAAGGCAAGCCCACGCACTATGACAAATGGATCATTCCCTCCACTCACTCATCATTGACAAGACTGCTGGAACCCAGTTATAAGGAGGAATTATTCTAAATAGGCACCTTCAGTTACAGCTCATCCTTTTCACACTGAAAAACTACTCAAAGACCCTTCTAGAGACACAGTTTGCTTATATCCTCTGCTTCTTATGCCCTGAAAATATTAGAGGTATGCTGAAGCATCTCCTGCTGCTGTGGATTCTCTCAAAGTCATTTATGAAGCTTTTAAACTGCCATACACATTCTTGAACAAAAAAAAAAAAAAAAAAAAGTCAAGAACCTGGACAACCACAGGTCACAGTTTCAGCATTATACAAAAAGATCTGTACTGTTATCAGACTAAAAGCCAACAGCTCGAAATCGGGAGCAGAAATGAGAATATTACATAAGTGCAGAGGAAGAGTCCTTGCTGCACTGACGCACACACTGTTTGCTGAATCCTGAAAGATCCTCAAGCTATCAGATGTAGAAATAATTAAAATTTTAAAATTTCCCTAAAATCAAAGTTATTTTTCTTTTTTATCTCGTGTTTGTAAGAGATGAGCTAATGGCATTGAGGGATTTTTTTAGCAGCTGTCTAAATGCCCATTTCCTGAGGTTTACTGCTCAAACGACCTTGAACAGATTTACAGAGGGAGAGTTGGAGGCTTCTACGCAACCTTTGAATCTGCCTGAAATTTTTCATTTCTTCCAGATAACATAATAGTATTGAGGCTTCAAAGGGGAAAAGAGCTTTTTTTTAAAAAAGCAATTTCCTATTATTTTTAAAAAACACATTCAACTCACACATATACACTCCCTAACAGAGATCCAGAATAAAAAGTTTCCTCTCACAGGTAAATCTATGAGTTAAAACCCACTGAAATTAAGGTATGTAACATAGAGTGTTAGAGAGCCTAATACAATCTAACTACAAAAGCTATGCTTCTGCTATCATCATCAACTATAATAGTACAATTTAAATTCAAATAAATAAATAAATCTATATACCACATCTCAGAACAGTAATGGCAACCCAGTAAGAGCTGAAATGCAGAACACCAAATGTGGTTTCACAAATGAATAAGTATGAAGTTTGGCAGAACCTCAACTAAAGTAAAAACATATTACTGGCTATCTCACAGAACTGGAAAAATGCTTACCTTTCCATTATGGTCCTACAGAACTTGAAGACAAAACACCACCCAAATATACAACCAGGTCAGGTTGTGCAATAATACTCAAGTCTTAGTACCTCACAAATCAAAGGATACATCATGTATTTATATCATTTTAATCTAGATTCTATCAATGCTAATCACTCTGCATATTTAGATGCCTATACTTAAATTAAATCCTGACAAGGCTCCATAAGTAATTATTCCCCCTTGCCTCCCCTCCCCTTTTTTTCAATGTAGCAGAGGGCTTAAATTAATTTTCCTAATCATTGCTGCTTAAAAATTTACCAATTGTCACAGCTATTTCACAAAATTACTTAAGTACACACAAGCACATATTTCTGGTGCCTTTGTGAGGAAGATAGATAATACAATAACACCTCAAATATCACAAGAATCACCTATTTTAGGTGGAAAGACAACATTACGGTAAGCCTTAAGTTAACATTTTAATAGTCCTAATGTACATTCATATTTGATTATTAAAGATTTTGTCAACATGGCAATACTATATACAAATTCTGCACTGCCAAAAGTTTTCAATGACCTGCAAAGCAAAAATGTATTAGAAGCAAATATTCCGTGTCATTCAATTAAGTCACTATCTAACCACTCCTAGCTTTTGTTTGAACAGGCAACATCTAAATTTGATAATATTTCATTTTCATGAGCAAACAGATGTGGAGGTGACTGACTTCCTGACTAAACTCAAACATAAAGAAGAACTCAACACAAGAAATGAAAGCAGAGGCGGATGACCCAAGAGGAATTTAGAAACCGAGTGTACATTGGGTTAGGAAAGCAAAAGCCCAACAGGTGAGGTGGCAGAGAGGAACCAGACAGACTTCTACAAGTACATAAGCAGCAAAGAGGTGGCTAGGGGCCATGGGGACGAAGGAAAGGAGAGAGGAAACAGAAGCAGCCAAGGTGATGACCGTGCCTTGGTCTTTACCACAAAGACAAACCTTCAGGAATCCCAGGCCCAGAGGAAAATTATGGAGAAAGTAAGGATTACCCTCAGTGGAGGGGGATAAGGTTAGGCACGATTTAGGAGAACTGTACATATAAGAGTTCATGGGATGCACCTAACTAGCCCAGAGGGAGTTGGCCAGCGGCACTGCTAGGCCATTCTCAGCTATCTCTGAAAGGTCAGAGTGATCAAGAATGGTTCTGAAGACTGGAAGAAAGTAAACACCACTTCTGTCATCAAGAAAGGCAAGAAGGATAATCTGGGGAACTACGTGTCATGCACTCTTAGCTTAAGCCCTAAGAAGGTGATGGAGCACCTAATCCTGTATAGTATTTCCAGACACATGAAGAACAAAGTCATCGGAAGTAGTCGGCATGGATTTACCTGGAGGAAAATGTGATCAACAAGCCTCTTCTGCAATGAGCTGTCTGACTTAGTGGGTGATGGGAAAGCAGTGGATGTTGTTTATCTCTGTTTAGAAATGCTTTGGACACTGTCTCCCATCAATCCTCACAGAAAAGCGGAGATAAGATCTAGATAAGTTTAGGTTGAGGGGAATAGAAAACAGTTGAGAATGGAGGAAGTTAGGAAGAAATAGCTCCTTGCCCCACTATACTGGAGCTGATTATCTGGGAAAGCAGCTTTGCAGAGCAGGCATCAAGCTGACCATGGGTCAGCAATGAACCCTTACGGCAAGGGAAGTCAATGGTATCCTGGGCTGCATCAGGCAGTGTTGCCAGCAGGTTGCAAGAGGTGATTCTTCCCCTCTACTCAGCCCTGATGAGACCATCCCTGGAGTGCTGAGCGTGGTTCTGGACTCCCCACTGTAAGACAGACACGGATTTACTGGATAAAGCACAGCAAAGTTTCACAAAGTTGGTTATGGGATTGGAGCATCTCTCATGCGAGAAGAGGCTGAGAAAGTTGGGTCTGTTCAGCCCAGAAAAGATTCAGAGAGAATCTTATTAGTGTGTATAATTATCTGCTGGGAGGATGTTAGGAGGACAAGGCCAAACACTTCAGTAGAGCCCAGCAATGGGACAAGAGTTAATGTGCACGAACTGCAAACACAGGAAATTCCACTTGAACATAACAAAACAATTCTTCCCTGCAAGAGTAGGTAAACACTGGAAGAATTTATCCAAAGAGGCCATGAAGTCTCCATCCTTGTAGATGATCAAAACTCAACTGGACATGGTCCTTGGCAATCTGCTCTAGCTGACCTTACTTCAACGCTATTTCAGGGTTAGACTAGACAAGCTTCAGAGGTTCATTCCAACCTCAGCCATTCTATGAACATTTGGTTAGGAGAGGAAAAAAAAATGTATTATTGGGCAACAACTTATAGGTACTGCTTGAACACTCACTGTGAGAAGTGACAGTAGTCACCCTTTCCAACTCAAGTCTCAAAAGTTTTAAGCTTGGGACTATACACTGCCCATTTGTCCATTCACTCCCACCAACAAATAGGGGAGGGAAAGGAATAGGACAAGGGAAATGCTCTCTTGACAGAATCTGCTACAGTGAAAAGCTCAGAAGATGCCTGGTGGGAGTAGGAGACTGGCAAAGGTCCATGTGGCCTTTAGCAAGATTCTCCTCCAGTACACTATAAAGCTCCCGTAGACCAGATGGGAAAACACGTGAGTGGACTGAAAGCCACCACCAGGAAGGGTGGTTTGGTGACCCTTCAGAGAAAGGATTTTGTCAGACTGAAGGAACTGGTAAAAACAACAATAATTCTGAGAGAGATGACTACGTTATGGCAGTGCCTTATATGTGTTCTCCCAGATCTTCCTTCAAAATAACTGCAATATATTGTCCGAGCAGGACAAAAGAGCAGGACAAAACAACAGGACAAAAAAAGGTTACATCCAAAGGATGTAATCATAACAATAAGCTAAAATAACTTCATTTTCAAATAAAAAGCTTATTACCTGAGGTACCCACTTGAGAGTTTTTCCCCCTCCTCATTCCCCAACTTCCCCCTACTCACCCCGAGTGAGTTTTGGGAATGAAATGCATATTCTCGCACCATGAAAATCTTCTTCCTAAGAACAGTTCCATAACCGCTTCCTAAGGCCCAAGGGGCACAGCCAGGGTAGAAGTACTGCTTACTGTGTATCTATCTTAGCCTGGCTTTTCTGAGCTACCTTTTATCTTTTCAACTCTCTCATTGTGCTGTTTGAAAAGTTTTCATATACTTCCCCTTCTTCACCTGACTTCTGCTGTATAGCATAGCAGATGCTGACTAGCTCATTATGTAAGGGAAAAAAATGTTTTATTTATCTGAAAATATCAAAGATTTCCACAAGGAAATGGTACCCATGTGTACAAATTACTGCTCAGCAGGGAATATAAAATTGAAAGTAGACATTATTTTGCATTCCTGAATATGACAATTAACTCTCCCTCTATGAGAGAAAGAAAAGAAAAGGAAAAGAAAAAACAAACTCGGAGCAAGGAATTACTGTGATAACTTTATCATATTCACTATCTGATTTGCAAGACTGGATTTGAGATCAATATATTTTCTAATTAAAGAGTGAACAGAGGTACCCTCAAATATACTGTTAGGTACTTAATATACTGTTAGGTACTTAATAGTTTTTTTGGATTAATTTTTTTCCTAATTTTAGAGAAGAATTTTTGTGTTTAATAACTTTACAGCATTGAAAGAGATTAACATATGATAAACACATAACTTTTTAAAATCACCACTTGATACTACTGTTACTAAGATTTTTCTCTTGAAAAGATAAAAGAAGTTTTGTGAAGAATTCCCCACACACACCATAACTGTTTTCCCATAGACTATCCTGGACACAAGTCAAATGACATGTTCTATGGATCTGGGAAAACTGGTTTTTTTTTTCCTGTCTTCTAGATTCAAATTTCTTTCACTAGTTAATTTCTTCCCTCCTGGCCCATATTTCCCATTGCTGAAGTCTAGACTCCACATGTAACTTTCTCTTTTCTATAGTTAAAGGAATTTGTAATCTCTTTAGCTGCACTGACACACTCACGAATAGGCAGTGCTCTCAACAACAGGAGTTTCCCTAAAACTGAATTCAATTAAGAGGCTATTCCATAAATATTTCTATTTCCTTCACTGTTATCAAGACCATTTCACATCTTCAATGTATTGTTTTTAAAGTCTGTTTCAAGAATTTCAATTTCACGCTATGCAAGCCAGAGTATATCATCTATTTCACCTGTGCCATTTATGTGTTTCTTTATGGCTTCCCCTTATTTCCTTCTGGGGGAAAAAAAAAAAAAAAATAATCAGAAAATGGTCCAACATTGTATTATTGCCTACAGTAAAGGCAAATCTTTCTTTTCCAGGACTGCTTTATAATCTAAGAAGTTCTGAGTTTCCCTTTTGAACCCAGGGCAGATTCAGCTCAACTTAGATAACTATTTATAAGAGGAAGAAATCTCAGATACCACTTTGAGCACTACCACTTGTTATATTTCATACTGTGTGGAGTGAATTCAGACTATTCACTACCAAACCTTACGAATAATGAAGTGCAGGAAGAGGAGAAAGTCTCTATGCAAAGTAAAGTTACAATTACAGGACAGGCTCAAATGTAAACACACACCAAATAACTGTTCATCTGAAATTGTACTTGACCATGCGATTTTATGCATTTTTGACAAACGACCATAATGGATAATTACTTGGATAATTATGTATGGGACAAAAGACAGCTCGGTTTAAAAGTACTATGCAGTTTTAAATATTTTTACTGATTATATCCTCTTCGCACACATCTTAATCTGTTGCTCGATAAACTGTTTCTTTGTCCATCAGGACTTCTCATGACTCCATTAGCACTTGGAAGAAAGGGAAGCAGAACAAAGGCTCCCCGGGGCACAGCTCAGGCACGTGTGCACTGCTGCCGGGGAACATCTATTCTTTTCATAAACATTTTGCAAACTGTTTCTACCTTAGACATCTTATGGCTTAAGATGCATTGATGCAGGTAACAAACACATTACTGATACTGTTATATGGCCTAAGAGACCAAAATAACAACTTAAAGTAAATATAATCAAAATAAGACAGGAGTAAAGTTTCACATACCCTTATCTTCCCCTGCCCCCCGACTCTCAACAGACTTGAAACAACTGCATTAATGCAGCAAGCAATAGCTTGTAAAAGGATGCAAACCAGCTGAAACATTTGACAGACAGTGTTAAATACCAGAGGATTCATATCAACCACTTTATTTGAAAAGGTGCTTTGATGTTGGCTATCTTTCATGTACCTCTTTCATGGCACATTAATAAGGAAAACTGAGATGGGGTAAATTAAGTCCCAAGGTCGTATCTAGAGTTACAGCACTGTGGGTACCTGATGAAATACGGATTAATGCTGCATGAGCACTGAATAAATAAAACCACTTCTGTTAACCACTCAAACAAGTTTTACAAGTAGTTCTGAACTTCATTCGGCAACTAGACTTCAGACATCTTAATCCCCCCGCACTGCTTTGAAACCTAATTATCATAATGTGAACCCGAATGTTAGGTCCCTTTCAAACTGCGAGTGCTATGAAGCAGAAAAGTAATGGGAATTAAGCTAGTGTAACATTAGAAACGTAGAGGCACAGAACTTGAAAGTGGCATTTGTTAAAGCTGAGAGAGGATAATGTAGATATTCAACAACATAAAACACATTAAAATTGAAAAGAATATTTAAAGCATGTGCAGACACCTATAAAGTACAAATGGACCAAAAACCCAACAAACGTTTCCAAACCAATTTCTCACTGCCAATTTCCAACTTTAAACAGCCCTATTCTGCTTCAGCAGAACATTTCTAGCTATTCTAAAAGAGACAATTTAAACATTAGAGAAAACCAAATGAGAACTTTATAAGACATTACAGATTTTCCCCAATTTGTCACAGTAGGCAAGTGTTTGAACGTAAAAAGCAGTAAATTATCAATTAGATTGCTAATAAAGCCTCAAGAGTCAGAAAACATTTTGCTGCAGGTGACAAGAGGATTTTGTATCAAGTTGAGAAGCATAAAACAAACACCAAGTCATCTCTAAATCAAAAACACACACTCGCCTCTTTCCCCTCTTACTTTCCTGCTTGTTGAACAACATCAACACTTCACATTACCTATCAAATGTGTTCAGTATGAGCCCAGCTACTTTATTCTAAGCTTAGATTAATACAAGTAACTAAATAAATCCAGAGCAGTAAAAATGCTGGTATTGTGACAATGAGGCAGAAAAAAGGTGATTTTATTTTTTCTAAACATAATTGAATTGTAGTGTCCCACTCTAGCATAGCTCACCCATCATTTGGGCAGTTTTCAGTCCCAAGACACCTAGAACTGACAGCAGTCAAAAACCAAAATTATTGTAGTGATCTAAATGTGGAACAGGATTTTTTTTTTTTCCCAATATTTTAATTTAATCCAAAAGGCCAATGAAATCCTAAAAGTTCATTGTCTGCCATGTTAATGCTGACACACTGTTGTTTCATTTACATTTCTGGTGCTGTTAAAACAAATACACTTGCCTAAAACAAAACATCTGTTTTGGTTATAATACAATGTATCTTTGGCATGAACTCACAATAGAACTAACATAAATAATCAAGAATATTTATTGAACCTTGTAACAAAAACTGACTTGTAACAAAAAACCTAAAGACCAGATATGACTGTCTCTGGGCTCTAGTCCAGTCCTAATCTAAGTCAATAAACATAGCTCTACAAGGGAAACTACATAAAGAAGTCCTGCAGTTATTTAGGTTGGATGTAGATATCTAAAAGAGTGTGGGTTATAAAAATATTGAAAAAATATTTGCTTTAAATCAAAAACTGTCAAACTAAGTCCAAAGAGTTTTTAAAGCTGCAAAAAAGTGTGCCATATGTCTCATTTCCTATCTCTGTCTATATCCATTTGTCTTCTCACCCAAAAAAATAATATGGAGTATACACACTGTATATTACATACCACTATACGTATACAGAATTGTCACTGCTGAGGACTTTTTTTTAATAGCTGCACTTTACATATTTATTGATACTAGAAAAAAGTGATGACCAAATAAAATACCTTGATAAAATAAATATTGAATAKATTATTGCTAATTCGGAATTGATTTATTGATAATAAATAAAATGTCATAATGTTTTTAAGAGACAAAACTTAATTGGTTTCCACCAAGAAAAAAAATATAGAAAATCTCTCAATATTGATACAGCCTTATAGACTGCAGGTGAAAGAGGAAGAATAGGCTTTTATTTTATAAATATATTTTTTTATTTTTCTAGAAAAATCACTTCTAATCTCTGTCTCTTCTTTTAGAAGAGTTTTTAAAGTATCAACTTGCAGACTTTATTTACAAAAGAAACTAACGTCTGTAGCTCCTATCAGCTACCTACTCTGAATGGCAAGCTTAAAACATTGATTAGAGTTTTGTTTATGGAACAGTAACGCAATCTAGGTTTATTTGCCAAGTGAACTTTATTTGGGGTCAAGGGTATGAAGTCAAGTATGAGTAGCTATTCCCTGTACTCTGCATACAGCAATGCATTTAACACTGTTCCACTAGGCAAAGATGTCTCCTTTCATGCTTTCCAGTGCATCAGTGTGAGAGGCTGAACACTTGGAAAATGGTACAGCCTTAAACTATAACAGAATGTAAGTGCACTTAAGTGCTTTCTTAAAAAAATAAATACATAGTACAACTGAATTCACTTATAAACCTATACACACACTGCTGCAAGCTGCTGAGGCAGGTCTTCTTTCAGACTGAGTTGTTCCAATATAACTTAATTTGGTTTCTTACAGACTTTAAATCAAAATACACCATTTTCTTAGACTGAATTCAATGTATACATAACTTTTCAGGAGCTTGAACGGTCTCTTTCCCAAAAGACATCTGAAAACCCCTACACTATGTCTCTTGAAACAAAAAGGAGATTGAAGCATCAATCTTGCAAATTTATTCTTATCATAGAAGCACAGTGCTATTAAATAATTGCACGGGAACATTTGTTGAATAGTGCTCTAACATAACTTTATAACCTACAGAGAAAGGTCCATTAAATGGAATAGTAATTTGAACAAAAAGAGATAATATTTTTCTCCAAAATTTAGACAACGTATTTCAGTAATCTAACATGGTAGAAATCAAATATTGTTTCGGTGCAAATGGTAATCAAAGATCTAAGTCACAAAAAAGGCTGAGGAAAAAAACATCAGTGAATAAATAAATAAAAGCATTTCTGTATGACAGAAAAGAAAGCAATATAGGATGGCTCCTACTCAAACCAAAAGCAGAATASTTCCTTTTGAGATTGGACTCAGCCAATAGAAAAAAAAAATTCAAAGGTGTAACAGGATAAATACCTTCATCTTCCTGCTGTGTATTAACATAACACTTACTCGCAGACCTCTTACTACTCCAAGGATTAACAAGTATTCCATACCACAGACAACGTGAGCATTACCATCTGCATTTAAAGCATATTGATCTGGAAGTTAAACACACGGCACAAACACGAGCCCTTGGGGTAGCTCTACATTGCTGGGCTGGCTGCCTCTATTACAGTGGTAATGGCAGTGAAGTGAGCTTCGAGAGAAGGAACTTGAGTGCCTCCTACTACCTCCTGCTCCAAGGAGCTAGAGCCATTTTCCCTCRGCTAGGAGGAGGAATCAGTGTGACTCAGCAGAAAAAGATGAGGTAACAGAAAGAACCACTTCATAATTACATATAAAAATGCCCATAGAAGTATGACAAGATAAACATCGGAGAAAGCTATCTTACCAGTAAACGACATCCAGCGGTGCAAAATATTTCTTCATAATTAAGTCAGCAAAGTAAGCTTCTGTTTCTCTGCAGGCTGTGCCATTGCCAATCACAATAGTGCTACAGCTTTGCACAGGGTAGAAAAAAAGAAGTTATTCTTTATTATACTTTTTACTTTTTTTTTCCCAGTTTTTGATACACCACAATTTTGGTGTACAATTACTTTAAATAATACAGGCTTTTTACTGGAAAGAACACATGCCTCAGGAGGACCTTGGAAGCTCCCAAAGTTTAACATCTCTACTAGGCTAAATAAAAAAAATTAAAAAAAAWTTCACTCATTTGTGATRGAAATGAAGAGCAGCAATATTGCAGGAAAGAGATGCTTTATGTTCATTAAAAAAGGCAATGTAATCAGTTCTCAAATCCTTTTAACCTCTTATTTCCTTAATCTGTTTTATGTCACCAAAAAAAAGAGCATAAATCCAAGTAATCTCAATTCCAATTCCTAAACAGGATCATCATAGCTTGCAACAGCTTGCAATGTTACTCTGAATGTCCCTAAAACAGGCAGGCAGCCCCCAAAGGTTTAAGGGCACTCTAATGCCTAAAGAGAAACCAGACCGTGCAGTGGCAGTTCCATAGCTCATTCAGCGGACCAGCTCTCTGTCCATCGGTGACCCCAAAAACAGCTAATGACAATATCCCTGTAATCATGTCATCTCATGCGAGTCAGGACAGAGCTCCATCTGGGCACGATTTCTTTTGCTTAACAGAACTCTTCTAAACTAAATGTGGCTTTACAAAGCAGGCAAGTATTGGTCAGTGGTCTTATTTGGGAAAAGGGGCAAGGATGAGAGGTGGACAGCCAAACCTATTCCTTACTTAAATGTTAATTTCTGCTCCTAAAAATAAAATAGATCAGAGTTTTATGGAAATCCATTCACATCGTGCAGCTTTAGTCACAGTCCTTTGATTTTACATTCTTCTAGTGGATACATAGGACAAAAGCATGAAATAAGGCCTGAGCTACATGAAAAAAAAAAAAAAAAACCCAAAAAAAACCAAAAAACCCTCTTAGATCCAGTAAGAAAGAATGGAAGCTTCCTTGGCTTACTTATACTGTAGAAGATGCCTCTTTATCTTCTCAGCTTCTCGAAATCCTTGACCAGAGTGCAAATAGACTACATCAGTATGGAGTATTTGACCTAGAACAATGAAAGGCAGAGCCATTGATCAAAACACAGATCTAAAAGCTATTTCCCATCTCCTGTTGAACTACTCAAGTAATCTGATGATCCAGAAAGAAAGTTTTTAATAAGCCATTCTTCCCTTTCATTTTTACGTGCTATTTTAAAAAATAATTATGGTGGATGGACAGAAATATTTTGTCTGTCAGAGTGAAACTGAGTCAATACTTTTCTAGGTTCCTGAAGAGAGACCCACATAGCTAATAAAAAACAGCTAGACACATTAAGCAAATAAAACAAATCATATTATCAAAAAGAAAAAAAGCAGTTCACTGAAAAAGGGATTATTACTATAGCCTCGTGCATTTTACAGACCCATTCGAGAGATGAAAAGTGGAGAGCAGTGTTTAGATTTGCAATCCAAGAGCCACAACTCCAATGTCAGTTCCTGCCATAGCCTCATCTTATCAAATTTGAGAACAATGCAGCATTTACTGGTATTGATAATTCACTGTACAAAAAAGTTTGAGTTGCCATTGTAAACTAATAACCGTTCACTTGACTTTTATTAGCTTTTCAGCACCTGCAAGTGACAATTTCCCTTCCTCCCTCCTAGGTGGGCATATTCTCAGAGAATAGGCAAAGACAAAATACACGAGATACAAGAATATCTCACAGGTTCAAGAAATCTCACGGGTATATAGAAGATCTCCAGATCACACTAAGGCTCAGTGGTAGGGCTTTGTCCTACATCTGTCTAAAAATTTAACCAAAAAGTAGTTTTGCAAACACTGTTTCTAACTGCTCACATAAACACACATAAGACCAAAGAGGCTAATTTAAAATGTATACATATACATCCAGATATCCGAGATACTATCCACAGGAAAAAAAAACCCTACAGTTATAGCAAGTATGTAAATTCTTCCCCCCCACATCCATTAATAAAAATAAGTGTACTCTTTACTGACTACTGTATTCAAAAAGGCAGAGAGGCAGACAGGATCTTAACTTCTACTTCAGAAAAAAATAAAATTCCAAAAGGGACATTGGAATTCATGCACACAACATTTAGCCTCAGGCTTGAAAAAAGGAATTTGCATGACAGGAAATCATTAGAAAATAAAATAATAACTTTTAAAAATTGATAAAAATAYAAGTTTTGTAATAACTATCGCTTACAGTAACTGAATATATGCAACTGTCCTTTCAAAACAAAATACCATTCAGAATCAACACTTACTAGTTGGTGAAATAATAGCCAACTTGCAGCCATGTTTGTAGCCAGGATCTACTCCCATCAAAGTACGACCCCTGACAGGGCTGGTCAGAAGCARCTGCCGAAGGTTTCTTCCAAACATCATCACAGACTCTTTCTCTGCATCAGATGTTAACTTCGATCTTAGAAGGATGAAAGCAGAAAACATTTTTCCTCCACTTAGCTTTCAAATATACTTTTGAATTGTTCCAAAGTTGTAAGCTTTTCCCAATAGGTCTTCATTACCTTCAAAYAAACATGGCACTTTCAATGAAGTTTTTGACTTCTTTTAAAAGGAACAGTTATATGACAGCCTCATTCTGGTTCTAAGAAAGTAGATAGATACTACAAGTATAGTARAAATACCTATAAGTCTTATAAAAGCGTGTCCACATACCAGCTTTAACAGAAACTGAGTGGAGAGCAGTTTCCTATCAAAGCTTTTATTTACTTGCAAAAGCAGCTAGGTCTGAAGGAGGCATGGGTTGAATTCATCATAATTTCCCTGTTCCAGAAAAATATCAGAGCTTAGGAGAAGAGGAACCATCACTTAAGACAGAAATGGACTCAAAAGAAACAAGAAGGCTCTACCCAATTAAACAAGTCATGGAGTGTAAGCAAAACACATCTCGTCTAGTCTACAAATTCTATTATTTAACTAGCATAACTGAAGTGCACTGATTTGATGTCACTCTGTGAGGTTATTCTCCTTGCTCAGTAAAATACAAACCAGACATCACAGCTCATTATATTCCCTATCTTTCTCTTTTTCCATGTTCTTCAACAGAAGGACCAGGAGCGAGTCAGGGCACCAAGGATTGGCTTGGGTGGCTTTAACACTGTGCACCGCAGCGAGCACTCRCATTTACATGAGACAAATCAGTTTTAAGTGAAGGTGTAAGAGATGCATGATGTCTGGTCCATCTCTCCAGTGACAGAATGACGGGAAAGGACAAGTATTTTTACCACTGGATGACTTCTTACATAAGAAGGCAAAGGGACACAAGCATGTATGAGACATAAGTATTCTTCATTACCTGTTTTGTTTTGCTTTTAACCCCAGATATTGATTTCCATTTTCAAYTGAATTTCACAGTCAATAACTAGGATATTTAGGCAAACAAAAGCAGCCAGAACTCYAACACCATCTGCATCACTTCTTCCTATTTACCTAGCACTGAAAGCAGTGGATATCTTCAGATGCGGGAGGACTAAAGAGTCTGACTCGAGTGCATCAAAGATCCAGTCACACATCCAGCTTAGCTGCATCTCACTGCATAGCAGAAACAATGCATCTGCTAAGTCCTCATCATCTCTCATTTGTAAAGTGGACCGGAGACTCTCCTGCCAAACCGTGGTAAATAGCCTGTGCCTCTGACCTCTGAGCCATTCACGGTTTGGGCTATGCAGCTGTGGGTTCAGACACCCAGGCTGCTGTCATCAGTGAGTGTCTGTGAATCCGACAGCACTTTACATGCAGCTGGTTCTACAGTCACCCTCACAGCCAGGCCACCGCGCCCGTTCTGTAGGTCAGGGCAGCCAAGAAAAACTATTTTAAAGAAACAAACAAACAGAAGACTGACTGAAGAAAACACAACATGTTTCAGGACCTATGGAGAAGTCTCACAAACCTGACCACTTCCCTCCTCTATCTCACATATCACCTCCATCAGGTGGGTTGATATTCAGTTTCATTACTTGTTAACACTCAGCTGCTCTCTTCCACAGATTACTGGCAGGGCATTTTCTAAGGAATGTGCAAAAGGATAAGAAATTCCTTCACCACCTCCACTCCCAGTGTCCAAGCACACTGTTTCTGTATGGATTCTACTAAATTAACACAAGTGTTTAGAACTAGAAGGTTAAGGGTAAACACATTCAAAGACTCCCTGGATATTCAAGTGTCCTCTCAGCACCAAAGAACTGATGCTCTGCCTATCACCATCACTAAAAACAAGAATATGTGAATGGCTGTGCTCGTGTAGACAAGTATTCACTCTCTTTCAATATCTTGTCTTCAACCATGGCTAATCAGCTACGGCTATACACATCTCTATAGGAAACAGGAACAGCAGGAATAACAGCACAAACATATCTGTCCCATGAACTTATCCTAGCCTCCAACTACTTTCAGCTCAGAACATTTTCTAAGCTTTACATGGCTCATGTCTCTAAAGCTCACAACAAATCTCTAATCCAATCTGTAAGCAGCATTTACCATTACCTTCACTGAAGCTCAGTTGCTACTCCATTGACTGGCCAAGCAGTTTTGCAGCATCCTTCTGTAATGCATCATAATGTGCTTCATTCTTGAAGAATTAAATAAAACTAATCCAAACCACAAACTACCTTCTTTCACAGCGAGTCCAAAGACAGGGATTGAAGGAGGTCGGTTCAACCAGAAAGCAGCATGTGTATGGAAGYGAAGTTTTTAGTGGACTGTAACCAAGAACTGCTGAATGCTCTTGGAGTGAAGACTCTGTACACAGAGACAGAGTCCAAATTCTACTTTTCATCCGTCCCTGAAATATGGGCTTTCCATGGCCACAAGGCCAAGTCTTCCCACACGACAATTTTGCAATAGTCCACCTGTGAATGGGGTCCTGTGCAGGAATTAAATTTGCCCCAAACACATGCTATTAGTTACATGCACCTTGTGGAAGTCATGTTTAGTATTGGCATGGATATACAGAGGCTTTTATAGTAACAGGAAATGTTACAGAAAGTGCCAGGTGCATGGGGGAACATAACGAATCTCCTCACTATTACATAATATCCTGTCTCTCTAATTTCAAATATAGATCTCTCTCTCTCTCTCTCTCTCTCTCTCTCTCTCCCTCTAACTGCCTCTCACTCAGCACTTGAATCAATAGCATGATCTACTGTCCCAAGCACCAGCCCTTAATTCTACATTTTAGATGGTCATTTGATACTTGAACAAATATCAAGCTCCCTCAGACAATGTAATATCCTTTCCTTTTTTCAATGCAGCACTGGCTTCATCCAAATGGCAAGATGCCCAGCTTTGTGTTTTTCCAATTTCTGACAATTCACATTAACATTAAGGAGATAAGGCAAAAGGAGAAGAGTGGTCCCCGTCTTTAAACACAAGAACAATGATTGTTTTGCAAAAAAWAAAAAAATCTCCACACTCCTCAGCTGCTGTGTTATCAAGAGTACCGACAAAGGCCCAACTTCAGGCCCTTCTCTTAAAAGCTCAGAAGTACTCMGGTATCAGATCACTGTCAGCCACATTGCAACGGCAGAAAATAACCTAATGACTAGTAGCTTCTATAAGCACTGTTAGAAGATTCCCTTTTCAAACTGAGATTTAGAACTCCCTACTTCCATGTACAATCTGAGAGGCAATCCTTTCCATGGAAAAATGTCTGCAAACTAGCTTCAGGTGTGAAACAAGATATACAGAGAAATGTTTGCRTCTCTGCAGACAGAGAAAAAAGTATTCCCTTGGAGAAAGCATGGAAAATTAGGAAAGGATTATCCATTAAAAAAATACGTCCATGCCACATCACTTGTATCAAATCCTGGTGGAACTATTCCATGTAGTACTGCAACAAAATAAAATGTATTCCAAAGTGCCAAAAGCAATATTGGACATTATTATACCAGATATGAGAAATAACGGTATCCGGCAGAGAGTGGAAGAAAGGAAATTAAACAATAAATAAGGTAACTGTCTTGCTGGCAAGTTTTATCCTTTTGATCACCAGAATATTCAATGCACTCTTGGAAACTTTCTGCTCCAGCAATTTAATAATTAAAAAAGGGTGGGGGGTGGAAATATTTAGGTTAAAAGTAGATATTAAGTACTTTAGCAGTCCTTTGCTAATACTCCTAAGAAACAGCTTCTGCTGAGAAAGAATAAAGAATAAAAGAAGGATAAGGGTTAAGTGGTCATGGGCCAGGAATTCTACTGGCAGGTGCTTTACATTCCTCTCTATAGGAGATCTGTTTCAGGGCTCATCCCACATCACTTCATTCCTGGGCTTTTCCTAACTAGATACTGCCCTTTGTGCCAAGTTATCCGAAAAGAATAAAACACAAGCAGATATCGACTCCACAGAATAGGCAGCAAGCTTTGTTTTCATTTCATTTGAGCTTTGTATTCTTTTCATTTGTGAGCTACATCCAGGAAAGAAGGGAAGAACTTTAAAGCAAAAAGAAACCCAGAAAACTCTGCAATAATTGATCACTGCACCAACCCCTTATTGTAATGAAAACATACTCTTCAAATTCAACTTTTTAAAATCTGAATTCAAAGAAAAAGGCATTGATGAAAGCAGACCTGTAGTAGGAACAATGAAGCCAAAACACAAGGGAAACAGCTTGAAGAGCCATTATATCTCCCTAATTTTCAATGAAGCCAGACACCACTCAAGAGGCAAATCTTCTCCCAGAAGGGCCTGATTCCTAGAGGCCTGCGAATAACAGCAGTCACACACATTTGACAGAAGGCAGCGTTTGGAGTCAGTCACGAGATACTCAGCACTTGGTCCAAACAGTGCTCATGTGGCTTCCCCTACATAGCCACGTGCACTAAGGTCACAAGGAGGAATGATCTCAAGCTTTCAAAATCTCGAAATTCACGAGGGCTAAAACCAGTCTCACCATTAGGGTGACCAGCCAAGGCAGTCGAACCAACCGCTCCTGCAAAGCACTGCACAAACACAATATATTGCAGTGAAACMACCCCAAGGCCACTAGAAATATCTACTGTTCAAAGTTTTAGCTGCCACTTCCTTTCAGAYGGGAAAAGTCCCCAGGCAAGCATGCTCGTGAAAGCAGGTGCCAGGAGCAGGTACCAGGACACTGTGCCTGAGGCTAAAGTGTTAATGCTTTGGGGAGCTTCTCTTGTGCTCGTAGCACAAGAACCACACTGTCAGCCAGCCTCACAATGCTCCTGCCAGACATTCTCGGGGAAAGAAAAGGCCTCTTTTTAACTAAGGAGAAACAAAGCTAATTTTCATCTCAGATAATAAGATGAATTCAGAGGTGCAGAAAAAAAAGTGACAAAATAGACAAAAAAGTGACAAAATAGACGAAAAAGTGGCAGCAAGTACATGTTGGCAACTCTCTTAGGAGTATCTTGCTACTTTAGTCTTCTCAAGCTTCCTGTCTTATGCAAGATGGGAAGTGCTGCCATACTACAGCACAGCCAYCAGGGAGTTTGTTAGGGCTAGTTTTATAGCACTGCATTTTCCTTTTGACATTTAATGGAAGCCTCATCTGTAGGTTCCTGAAGAGAAAATACACTTCCTCAGAGTACACAAAGGAATTGCTCTTATGAGCAATTTATMATAAGAAATGTACTAACAGTATTATTTCCRTTTTAGAGAAGATATATCTTCAGCATACAGTTTTAACTATTTCAGCTAAAGTCATACAATAAACCAAGAGCATTCCCAAGATCCTGTTCCAGAAGCCTCTTATCCTAGAAGTTCYTAGGCACTGGCTTCCCAGCTGAACAAGCTGTCCTGATCCTGTGACAATATAAAGTAATTTAACTAATGCAGATGAAGCCTTGTCGATATCAACAACAAACTTTTTTTTTCCTCTCTTCACAAGGACACTAGCCAAGAAGGAAACTTCATATGCCAGTTAAGTCTGACACAATACCTCATTAGAAAAATAATGTTTCTAGAAAGATTTTTTT
>PTEX01000093.1:2268196-2312095 GCA_003342815.1 Eudromia elegans
GAAATGGAGATGACAAACACAAGGGACACTTCCAGGCCCCGCAGTTGCTCTGTCAGTTCCTTGSAGACAGGTAGAAGATATGGAGCCAGAACAGTGCCACTGACACTATTCTTGTGGTGACCCGAGTAGATTCTGGGAAAACTCAGTGACTTCATGGTTAATGCTAAATATGAGGATAACAATGCAATTGGAATGTAACTCTAAACTGCACTTTATTAGACAGATGTACTGTCAATAACACTTCTTCAGTAGCCAGAGATCAAATGTTTGTYCCTGGCAAGTAATGCAAAAAGAGTAGAATATAGAAGGTGAAAGGGTGGGGATGGGGGAAAACAGTAAAAAGAGCATAATCTAAAAATATCAAACATGCTTGTTATTCTGCAACTTCATAGAAATAATTTCTTTATCTCAGCCCAAACTGGACAGGAACACAAAAGAAATCTGTAGCACCAATACTACACATTTCATTTCTCAGGAAAATGCACACTGCCAAAAATGGACTGCTATTTTCAAATGTAATAGAAATTCTAGAAATAAAAGGCAGAGTTTAAGAAATCAATATGAAAATAAACATTAATTCTGCACTTACCTGAATTCTCTACAGAGGAGAGGATATATAAGGCGCTTATATGCATCTTCTACTGAATTCTGCAGTATCCTCATTAACTCTGGTTTTACAAAGTGTTTTGGTCTCCATCTGTATACCAATAAAGAAACATACGTGTAAAAAACTCAGATAAAAATGGATTTTTTTCCCCAAAAAAAGTCTTTCACATTGAGCATTACAATGTAATGCTCTACAAATAGTAGATTTACTACAGCTTTTACATAATGAAGTCATAGGTTCAATTGTGAACAGATCACACATTAACGTGATCCTTGTTTTACTGTCAGACTGTGTACAAGGTCTATTTTGTTTAGCTACTACAACTGAAGGATGCTGGTTCCATATTACCACTATATTTGTCTTGCTTGCTATTCCTCGACACCAAAAAAAAGTCCAAACATCCTCTACCAACCTCACTAGAGTCCATACAGAAATTGAAGTGTTAAACTAATGTCAAATAATGAACACAATCCAAATAGAGCCTCTATCTGGCAATAAAACCTATCAATTTTGTGGCAGCACTTGTTCAAAAAAAAAAATCAGCCTGCAAATTATTTTTTTTCTTTCATCTTTAACAGATACATTTAAAACATACATAATATTCTAGTAAATGGCAAAATGAAACCAAAAAGTACCAAACAAACCTAGTATATTCTAAGCCAAAAGCTTTAGAGCATTCCCTTCTTAAAGGACAATGTGCACAGTGGTTAGGGTCAGAATGACACTTGCTTAAATTTTGTTCTCAGTTTCAAAATTCCCCGAAACGTAGATCCCAAATCCCCTGAACAACTACCTTAAAATGTGACACGATACAATTATGGCCATCTAAAAACATGTCTGGGTGCAGGCCCAGGCAAAACCAGGTCTGAWTTTCCCTCTTGGCTTGTTTACTTGTACTCAGCTCAGAAATAACACACATCCTAAACTGTTCCTGAAAGTCAAACTGAATCCTAAACKGAAAGCTGTCCAGGCAAATTCATTTTTTTAAGGGGATCTACAATTTCCAGTAACACCTTTTACTTCTATAACTGTCTGCATATATAAGAGTTGAGAAAGGTGTGATCAAGTCAACACTGCATTTAATGTGCACAGCCATGGGAGCAGAATTAAGGTTTCCATTGAGTTTTACAACTTCCAGAGTTCTGAGTGCTTAGCCACATGACCTCACCGCTTCGCTAAGAGCTCCTGCTAATAGTTCCATTATACCTGCCTGTAACTGGAGACTTTTCCATCCATAAGAAAACCACCAGAGACTTTAATTCTCCTTATTGTCACACAATCCTGTAAACATGAAATTTTCACAGGYGTGAAGTTTAACGCAATCCCCCCAGGAAGTATCCTCCACATATATAGGAATTAATTTGGAAAGCAGCTCCCCTCTCTCTTCCACCTAGTCAAGCTAACTAGTAAACTTTTTCTCAGCACTTTGTCTAGAAACTGCTGTGAAGTGAAGTTGGGGTTTTTTTGGGTTGTTTTTTGGGGTTGGGTTTTTTTTTTTTTTTTTAGAAAAATATTTCTTTGGAAAATTTACCCCTCTTGCAAAGTCTTCAGTCTTAAAACCAGCCAAGCAGGACCTCTTCTGGCTGCTTTGCACTGTTCTTTTCTCCATGCCTCAGTTCACAACCACATCTTTGGAACCAGAGCGGCCCTAGTGCTAACAGAGTTATGTATCCTGTCAAACCACAGGGATGTTGTTTTCTAGACAGATTTTTATCCCTATTTTTAGCGTCAGGTTTAAGGATATCCATTCCACATCAGTTTTCATCACAAAACATGAAATTCAAGAAAATTTAAACGATATTACAGGCATAAAAATTTACACCAGACTGGCAAGGAAATCACAAGTCTTAGAGGGCAGCTACACGGAGTTCAATAGAGCAATGAAGAATTCTAGGCTTCAAAATCCACCTTCCTTTCAGTAGCATTTAATGCTAAAAAACAGGCCTCAGGAGGACAATTGGATCACTAATGGATACACTGCCTTTAATAGGCAGTAGGGGATACAGTCTTGTGGCTAAGGAGACAGGCCAAACTCTCCAGCTAGGTGAGATTTCTGGTTCTGCAGCCCATTCTGTGTGTGTGACTTTGAGCAAATTCGTTAATACCTTCTTCAAGTTTCAAACTCCTTGCCCCAAGAAAATATTGACCTCTTCTACCCAGTGAGCCAACACAAAAGTAATCCTTGGCTGTGATTTCCAAGCTTCTAAAGCAGAGTACACATGCAGTAGGAAATATTTGTCCATTTGATAACTCTGTTCTCAGCCATTTAACAAGCAAGATCAGAATTCGCCATAGATGTTAATCCACCAAGATGTATTAAAACGATTCCTTCCAAAATGTTTTGGTGGAGGAAACGTTGTCCCTCAATRTTAAAACTTATGGTGGCATATAGTCTCATAAATGCTAAGTATTAATAAATGGTTCCATTTCCGAGGTCAATATTCTTTTAATCTCAAGATGACTCAAAAAATTGTAATCAACCAAAAGTATCTCCGTTTACACCCCACTTTCATCTGTGTAGCACTGGCAAGGTGTTCCAATAGCTGTGGCTCACAGTGCTTCCACATTCGGTCACAGATACAGTAAAAGCAAGACAGGAGGATATTTCTTGCCTAAAAAATATCCATGTGAAGGTGGGGAGAAAGATTTTTTTTTTTTAGACACACTAAAACTTAAATGAGWCTTAAAGTGCTTTTACGAAGCCTGCTACTTCCCTGAGAAGTGATTTACTACTACACTCAGATCATAGTTATTTGTCCAAGAAATACTTCAATTCTTTCATGGTTTTCATACCGCAAGGAGATCTATCGATTTTCTACAGAGGAGAGGTACATTTTTTCACTATATGCTTTCTTGGAATTGGTGAAGAAGGAAAAATGTTAAAATAACAYCATGCTATATAATTTAAATATTATAGAAAAACATTTTCCCAACTTCTTTCCTTCCTGGGTTAATTGAATTTTAAGACACAAATGTAAGTAATTTTAAGACATTCTCATAGGAGTAACAAATATCTCAAATTAATAGAAAAGAGAAATTTATCTTTTATATGTGCAAGAAAAACACATGAAGTTTGTACAGTAATATTCTTACAGGGGGCTAAAACCCATTTTCTGATAAAAAGACTAATATACTGACCAAATACTCAATTGAAGAACCTATACTTAAATGAATCTCAAAGAATCTCAAAGAGCTTCACATCACTCAAGAAGACTTAGTACAAGCCTGTAACCTCGACTTGCCGGAGCAAATTGGTAAGAAAAGAAGAGCAATCCAGCATTTGCAGCTCAGTTTTCTGACAACCAGTGATCACAACGCACAAGTTCAGCTCATATAAGGACGGAAGACATGGGCTAAAGACAGCCATACTTACATTTTGCACATAAAAYCTTTTTTCCTTTTTATTTTTTTGTTATAAAACAAACTAACAAAACCAAACAAAAAAGTCAATGAATGCCATTATGTGTATTTACAGAATTCTAAGTTATCTACTTATGCTTTGGATTTGAGAGGGGTTTTTTTCAAATTATTAGAAATGATATTTTCTTCAATTTTATCTCACCTTATGAAGAGTGTCACCCTTAAATATTAATCACACATATAAAAGTATTTTTAGAATGGAGAAATATACCCTATTCAACTAAGCAAATCCTTCCTGTTAGTGTCCACCACATGCAATGTATATTGTTATTTCAAAATATATCCACATTTTATCAAGCCTTTGCATATTTTTAAAACTTCACTTGATTGAAGAACAGTGCCAGCACTCCCAACACATGGCCAAAAGCATCATTTTTTAGTATAATGCTGCAGMAGGTGGAAATAGAAAATTCAATTAGTGATTGGCTAATTCTTATCTAATCTAATAAATATTCGTTTGAATCATTCCCTTAATGCAAGAAGACATGTGAGGTATGTTTCAGAATGTGGCTGTTCATGCTGGGCAGGGGGGAAGGGTGGAAGGACACAGGRAAAAGGATTTCTGCAAGAATATTCATCTATGCAGACCTTTCATTGACACACCACCAACGGAATTCATTCTTCACCCCGTCAGGAATGTTGACCTTCACTGTCAGGATCTTCAGATTTTCCCCTCGGTTAATGGCCAGAATCTGAGTGCAAACATAAATGGCAGAGACAGATGACACACAAAATATCCAAAAGATAAACTTATCAACATTTGTGTACGCGCTTGCTTGACATTCTGTAGCAAATCACAATGGTGGTACTGTAAATCAGTTCACAAAGTACTAGCATATACAGATAAAATCCACAATTTAAACAGAGATTAAATCATGCTGTCGCAGACTATAGCATATATTTTCTATGCAGTCTGCAATCTCAAAACCCWGTTTATCTTGCACACAAGTCTGCATGAATTTAGTTGCCAAAATAGCCTTATTTAATAACCTATATTATAAGTCAAGAAATTAATTGAAAAGTGATTCCAATCATAACTAGAGAAGTGAGAAAGTTTTTTTTCTACACTTCAGGCTTCATTTTTCTTCCCAAGAGTGAATCCAAATTTAAAATTAATTATGAATCAGAACATGGGACACTATGGTAATCAGCTTAATTTGTAAGAGGATGAGTTCTTGATGATTTAAACGTAGTTCATAAACAGCTGAAAATATTGYAGATACGTCTTTAAATTAATATTAATATTAATATAATAATGAAATGTATGCACATATTTCAGGCACAGTCTTGTGAGKATAAATGCATATTCATAACTTGAACACAAATCTGTTTGCACAAGTGCATCTGCCTAAAAAGTTATATTTTAAATGGACATTTGTAACTATATATTTAAAACTAGGATCACAGTGTAAATGGCAGATACTGACAGTTTCCTATTAGCCAAATCCCACTATGAAGACAATGAAGCTTCACCTGCAGCAGACCTTACAGTATGCATTAAAAAGATGGTTAAAGACACTAAGGGCTTTAAGAAAACAGAATACAGGTTAGAAACAGCTACAAATAAAATAAAAGTTTCTAGACATCATTTTTCTTTCCAAAATTCTTTAAAAGGTAGAAATCATTAAAAAATGCTAAAAGTTGATATTCCTGTATTACTACACATGTTGCTGTATGTAACAGGCCCTAAGCACTGTCACAACAGAGCATTCTGTGTCAATCATGAACTTTAATTCAATCACTAGCTAACTCAGACATGTCACATATGTTAAATACAAGGGTTTAAAATGACTCCAGGACATAGTACCAATTTATATTCCTCAGCTTTACTGCTCTTGTGACATACCAGGCCTGACATATCATTGAACAACAAAGCTAATAATAAAAATTGCATGTGAAATATTATAGCATCGGGTACCTTCATTGCCAAAGCAAATGTTTTCATGTAGAGATTAGAAAGACATATTTTAACAAATCAAATGCTCTCATGTTTATTCTGATTTTATTAAAAAAAGAGCTAAATGTCAAGCCAAAACGAAATCAAAATGATGCTCAGGAAAAAGAACGTATCTGGTAGAATTGTCATCATTCACTACAYTGTCAGTGGGGTCAATATTTGCATCACATTTTATTTACAGGCAACTAATCTGCAGAACGTTGCATGCAGCCAATCTTAAAACAGCTGTACTGCACCAGCAAATATTGCTAACACTTCTATTCTTAAACAGCCTCTCTATCCTTTCCTGAAGGAAGTGAATGGAGAAGAATTACCATCCAGGAAACACTCTATTAAAAAAGAAAACAAAGTAGCCAGTCCATTTCTCTTCTGMAGGAAAGGCCGGTACTTGTTATTGAAGTAACACAGAAAGGGACACAATGTAATCTTTTGGGTTGGGGGAAGGACTCWGCTCAAGCAAACTGAGAACAGATCCAGCTGAGAGCTAGTGAAAACAGTTATTTACAAAGAAAGCAAGAACACTAATTTGACCTATTTCACTCATGAAATCTTWTTTGTATTTACCAAAAAAACCTTCATTTTATATCACATATATTTGTGTGACAGACTTGCTAAGACTCACTGAAATAAATTTTGCATTTTTTTTTATCAGATTGAAAAGAGAGCATTTGCCTCAAAACCAGATTATGAATAAATCCTTTTCTTCCCACCAACCYGATCTTCTCCGAATAGAGGAATGCCACTTTGAGGAGCACACAAATACCACGCTGTTTCCTGACAGTCAAAAATTCAAATACACCAGCAAAAGRGGTTTTTTTCCAAGCCCCCCCTTCCCCTTAGTTGTGGCAGTGTTCGTACATGCAGAGCACTAATACAGACGGCACATCCCTAAACAGTCCAGCTGGGGTCTCTCTGCTGTCAAAGGAAGGAAAGAAGCTGAACCTCTTAGTAGCAAAAAGGTTTCATCACAAAAGACACCCATGGAAGACATAGTCACACATCGCCACATTAATTGATTATGGCAAAATATATAAAAAAACCCAGGCTTTCCTTCAGGTTTAATTTAACCTTACTACTTCAAAAATCTGACTCTACCTCTCGTTATCATTTATCTTATAGTATTTATTTTAAATGTCAAAGAAAGAACCTTTTATTAAGGCTGAATAACAGCACATGAAACAGCAGCTTACTGGCACACCTATCTTAATACATACTGCATAGCATGCTGAAAGACAATTACTAAGAGTGCAGAAGATACCAAGTGACAACAGGACCACTTGTCAAAAACCTAGTGGTTATTTTGCTGGATACAGGGAARAAGAAAGGAAAGAAGTATTAAGTTTAATGTCTACTAAAATGCAAAGACCCTCCAGGAAACACAGATTTTGACTTAATGCTAACATCAAATARACAAAATGAGGAAACATCTTAGATGAGAAGCAGCACAACCACACAGTCAGAATCTGGTTTCTAGCCTCGTCTCTCCCTGATTAAGTCTCCCCTATGCAAAACGRAAACAGAATTCTGTTTTAGACAAAAATAAGTCATATTATCACCATCCAGTATAATTCACTCACAATGCTAGGAATGCTAAATGCTCTGCGGCTGCCAAAGCATTCAAATATTCATTTATCAGAAAAGCAGCCAAAGGAGGAGAGGATAGAGAAAACAAACACACACACACACTGCATCACTGACATTTTCAGCTGAAATCATCAAAAGTTTCTTTCAGCTCTGCAGCAGTGATGGAGAGACAGTTGATCTGGAGACTAGTAAAGCATCAGTCCAGGTCTTGAGGGCTGCATCACAGGGAGCATCACAGCCGACAGTTTGCAGGGCCAGAACACCTATCAAGGCACCAGTCACCTATCARCAAGTGAGATGGCTTCATCCATCCCTCCTTTTCCTAGTCATAGAGATCTAGGCCTGCAGCTGGGGATAAACCCAAGATGTTTTACAGAGGCCACACTGCTGAGCTGCTAAACATATCGCTGTTTGCACGAGCTAGTGAATGGGACATTCCTCAGAGCCTATTTAGTTGGGTTGGTTCTACAACAAGCTGCTTTTACAAAGCACCATTCAGCTCAAATTTTTTTAAAAAAGTTTCCCCTTTGTTATTATTTTTTTGTTTGTGAAGAGTTTTCCCTAAYGCTTTTCATCAGTTACACCTACAGATTCAGAGGCAAACAGGTCAGAGCACTCTGACCAGAGTGCTCAGCAGCACAGCAAACACACAAAGGCAACACAGGTTCAGTTTATCCGAACCCGCCTCCACGGCATACACTAACCAAACCACTTCCACTGCTCTACAAAGGCCCAAATAGGGATGATCTCATCCCTACGGTGGACAACTCATCACTTAGCCATTATCCTCAAAACACTTGGTAAGCATTTCACACCAGTGGGAAGGAAGGAGGGGAGGAGGAAGAGGAAAGCACATGATTTATTACCCTATAGAAAATAAATCATACCAGTATAGAAATCTCTGCTGCTAGCCAAACCTTTACATTCCTTTACTAAGAATCAGTTAGACAACAGACAGAGGATACGCTCCTCTGCTCCTTTGATTAACACACAGCTCAAKTTCAGTTCTGTTCTTTAAGAAACCAGAAGTCTGTTATCTTTGATAGCAGAAATGTAAAATCAAATCTTAGAAAAATCATTTTTAAAGCAACAAAATTCAAAAGCAAAGGCATTGCTGTTACAGTTAAAGTTGCAACAAACAAAAACAATAATTTTGTAGGTGTACCTGATGGTGCTGAATATTCTTTATATTACAAGAAAACTCATGGTATAGTTGGAATTTATCGATATCTTTCTCATTTATATTTTTGGTGGACGCCTTTGCCAAGGCTGACTGGATACAAATGTATCTTTGTTGACATCTAAATACAAGAAACAAAATGTTAATGAGCTTTTTAAACAAGAGGCGCTTGCATTAAGTACACGTGAAGTTTGTAGTCTGCCCAGTGACAAGTTACATTAACTCTGTAATCAAGCAGAAGTGTATTACATATGTAATGCTGAGATGAAATGACTATATTGATGGGTACATACCAAGAGAAGAAAGCAGACTTCAGAAAATGCAGACCCAAGCCTTTAGATGARAGGCAGGGTTACTGAAAAGTCAATATCTGTACTTTAGTTTGGTCACTTAAAAATTTCGTACAAGTTTAAGAAGTTGCAACAACAAAAAGAAGTTAAGTAGTCGTCCACGTATTGCAAATGCAACATCTCTTCTATATCTACTCAATGTCAGAAAACTTCCCTTATAGTTTGGTATTTTTCTCCTTAACTTGTAACTGCATAAGAACAGTCCCATCTGCAACAAGGCTATAGGGAGCTCTGCACTTTTTGGGAATCACCAGTGGATTTCTCCACTTCAGAAAGGCAGAAAGGCCAAGGGTCTTGAGCACAAATGAAGAAACAGGCATAATCAAGTCAGACTAAAACCATTTCACATTATTAGAAAACAGCAAATTGTGTACACACTAGCGGACCAAGTTTCAGCATGCAATTTGGAAAGTTTAGAAAGTAAATCCAAGCTTACAATTTCCTGATGAAATCCAGTGTATCTTTATCTTTTGCAAACATGTCAGCTAAAATATGCTGTACTCCAGCTTCTACTTCCTGGATGGTTGAAAGCCCTTAGAAGAAAAAAATCATTTAGTAACTCTAAGAAGGCTAAAATGACCAAGTACTCTGAAGAACTGCATAAGCACAAAGAACTATCTTTGAATATATAGAARCTGAAAGAAAATCAATACAAGATGTTTGATTCATTCACAGGTTGACACAGGATTGTTTTCWACATTTTTGTCACTCTGCTCTCTCCTAGACTGGATAATGCCTTGCAAGAGGTTCTGAAGAAAGTGCAGAGCACTGATAACAATTATTTTTCTGCAATTCATGAGTGCTTGTCCGTTTGAGCTGAAAGCCCTGTCTTCCATTCTTAGGGAATGGGACATTAAAAGAATTCCATATTTTTCTTCTCTAGATGATCCATTATTTTTCACACACCTTTAAGACAGTCTCTCATTCTGCATCTGCCTCCCCGTAGTTTTGAAAATACCTATTTGCACTGAGTTTCCCTCCCCGGCAGTGCACATTTATTAAGGTTTTTTTCACATCACAGATACTTAGGACCATACTGAATTTATGTGGTATACCACTTCATTTCTCATGGTCATGTTACCAATATTTTAAAGTAAAAAGATCACTGTGAGCACAAGTCTTAATGGATCTGTCCAAACTATTACCTTTAAGTCAGAATGCCATGCTCTTATTTGTCCTTTCAGCGTACTGGAAATCGAAGGCATATACTTGGATAGACTATGTGCATATTTAGATAATTGGGGGATTATATACTTATGCAAACTCATTGTTTTAGGCTTCTACATATCCTATCTCTGTTGCCCTTGAAGGCTAGAAGGTTATTCTGGCAACCATCATTTGGTTACAACAACATATTCCCCTGGTAAGTAAATAGGTAGACAGGTAGCYAAGTAAAACCAAGTATGCAGGGTTCAAAACACTGCTCTGTACAAAGCCGTAGTCGTAAACTACATTTCTTTCTTCTTGCCTTTTCCCTTAAAAAKGGGAAGCTAAACTTACCTACCAGAAACGAAATAAAAACACACGAATAGGATTTAAAAATGTATTACTAAATGCCTGACAAGATCAAAAGTTGTGGAATTTGTCTCTTCACCTCCACAGGTTAGTGTTTTGTATGGTAAAATAATATAAGAATAGAACATAAAGCTGAGAAAACAGGGATTATAAACCATAATAATTCATATTCAATACAATTTATGAGGCACTGAGATACCACAGGTAAGCACTAGAAATGTATGTGATGAAATAGCCTTTTTATTTAATTCTAGCACAGAAGTTGAATGAGATAGCACGAGATGAAGATAATGAGGATTAAAGAAATAATAGGAAAGCTCCCATTGAACAATACAACTCACAACAGTACTTAATGTCCATTGTGAAAAGAACACCATTGCGTAATCAAAGTGATACTGGAACATGCATACAAATATATCAACAAAGTAAGCCTGTTTTAATAACTTTCAAATACATAACTGAYACATGATCTGCTGCTTTTATTTCAAAACATTTTTAGTAAACTCTTAAAAGCACCAAAAATTCAGAAGAAATGAATATTAATAACCAAATGAAAACTTTTCTGCACAACAAAGAACCGATCCTTTTGACTTCAACAAAGACTCCCTTCGATCAAGCTGCATATAGGTTGTCCAACTGACTCCCAAGCCAATAAAAGTGACCCAGTTCCTATGTGTATTTAATTTCTTATGCATCCTTCAAACAAAAAGATATTATACAAACTCACGTTGCACTATTTTCAGCACAAATCTGAAAATAGGTGCAACCAATTTCAAAACCCAAAATGTTTATGTATCAAGAAATAGCAGCCCCTTCAGAATACATACTAAAAGACTCTCTTCTTAAGACTTCACTAGAAGTGTCAGCTATGTGATTGCAACACGCTGCTTTATAGAATAATGACATATTCTAAAATGTAATAATTAAATTATCAGAAAATCTGTAAAATTATTTTCAATGCCAAGGTAGGGTCACTTTATAAACAATATTTAAGGAAAAGGGCAACTTAGGCTAGAAGTCAGGTTCAGCACATGTATGGTAACATTCAAAAGGTAAAACTGTAAGGCAGGAGAGAAAAACATTYCCCTACATTAGCACCATACAGAGGCTGCAACAAGGTTGATTTTTTTTTTTTGTCAGAGATTGCCCCCTACAGATTCACCCATAACTGCATTCACAAAGAAACAGAACTTTGTAGTCTAGATATGCCACAATCATAGAGTTTAAGTTCCTGCTCAAATTTCAGAGACTTATTTTCTGCAACAGTTACTGCCATCCAAAAGGAAAAAAATCTCCTATTGCCTTCTCAGGCACTGCAGCCTATTTTCATTAAGATATTCTTTGATGGGTGACAGTTATTTCAGTCAAGAGTATGAATATATACCCTCTATAAAATCCTTGTCAAATTATCAGTTAACAATTCCAACAGGAACCATGGAAGGTATGYAGGGCAGTTCTCTTTCCTACAACCAAAACCAGACTTGACCTATCCTCTAGCATCTCCAGGCTTCTTTTTAAGGTATCAACAATTTGAATATATAAAACAGGAAACAAAGGAGAACTATGACTCTAAATTTAAATAATACTGTATCTTGACAAAATATCTGTGAAATTTAAAACAGTTGTATAACTTCCAGCAACTTATGAGCAACTAAAAACATTTAAAAACATTTCAAATCACTTTGAGGTATTTAAGACATTATTGYTCAGGGAAGCAGAGTGCTTACCTTTGATATTGGGTTTAATATAAGAAAAGAGATTGAGTTCCACAGGATTCTGCAGGAGAGAGAGAGCAGCAGGTTCTAATCCCAGTTGCTTTGCTCTCTGGGCTTTGGTGCCTTTACTTCCAGTTTTATAAGGTGCAGACTTAAAGAAAAAAAAAGTTATTAAAAGTCAGATAAATATCCCAGTCATGCTATATACTTTTTATTATGCACTACTTAATTGTGCAATATTGCATTTAACTGATGATCTAGATTTAGAAAAATGATCTAAAAAGACTAGTGCACTGACCACRTGGTCTAATTCTTCCAAAGTTCTGCAGTTTAATAATGCTGTTGACAAGCCTCCTGATAGTTTTCCTTCTTTCTTCAGCTTTTGCATCACTGCATGTGTCTTCTTTGCAACAGTACTAAAACACAAGAGATAATATTAACAGTCCTATTTCACAGTGAACTCCCAGCACTATTTGCTGTGACTCTGCCTCTTACATTGTTGAAGTAGTGTGGTTGCTCTCCAAAACCCCTGCAGAGTAAGCTTTGTGTTACTTCAACACTGTGTGTAAATCTTCAACAAAACAACTGTGATAATCCAAGAAAAATCTTATTTCTTTCCTGCTTTAATTAGTTCAAAACAATATTAAAATATCTTGTGGTAGGTTTAACAAAAATGAAAAAGGGTGGGAATTRTTCCTGTTATACATATAGATTTGTACAAAATGACGAGTTTAAAAGCCAAATAGAAAGGCTCTAAGTTAAGTACATGTTGATGAGCTCTTACAGCTGTAACTTACAGCAAGGTAGTTCTGCAGCTTCTACTACAAGGTACCAGATTTTAACCTCAGACCTTCAACAGGGTGTGTATGACGCCATCCAACAAGAGCAGACAGCCTAAGTATTTTGTTATCAGTTACTTGTCAAGACAAGATCCATCTCGGGCGACATTCCCTCTCCAGAAAAAAATCTCCTGCTAAGGGGTAGCCCTGGATCAAAAGGGGGAAGACACAATGTTGATAGAATAGCTCACAAATCTCTTCTGTACCATCTCAAGAACACAGAGCTGCCCTACAGCAGGTTTTATAGACTACTTACTTGTTGTTGCAGTTTTAAATTTTGTGCTTTAGAGTCTCTTTATATGTGTAGCATGTACAAAACGCCATAACACAAGAGCAAACATGGAAGCTGTAGTTGRCCTATACTTCCCTCCCCTTATCCCTCTTTCCAGCCCCTTCCCTGTATCAGCTTACTCACCGTAGCTCTTCCAGCGTTTGCTGTATTTCTCGCAAGGCGTCAGCCTCCAGATTATTGATGAGCTCTTTTCGATAACGAGCAATAAAGGGAATTGTGTTTTCTTCTTGAAAGAGGCGAATTAAGTTTGCACATACCCATGGTTCAGCACTTGTTCTTTCTGACAAGGCCTGCCACAAGAAAACGAACCATTTAAGAAAGGCGTTAGACCTCAGGTGCAAAACCAACCCCCGGGGAAACCAGGCTGATTAGCAGGCACTGCTGCTCTCGGACAGGATGCTGGACTTCCCAGGCATCCTGCCACCACAGCCAGCACTTTAAAGACATGCAGCAACCAACGCGTCCAGAAACTTGTGACTAAGAAAGAAAATCCAGAAAGGAGAACCCCTTGGGATCAGGTCAACTCAACCATAGCTAAAGTATTCACTTTTGAATATTTAAAGTTGATTCTCTTAACAGAGTTAAAAAAGAAAAGAAAAAAGAAATCAGAAAGAAGATAAACTGCCAAAAACTTAAAATTTGGAATTAAAAAAAAAAATGCCAATAATTAGAAACTATAACAATGCTATCAAGGATTTGAACATGAATCAAGCCTCATGAAATTCAATATGATTTTGTACAAATAAGCCTAATAATATAGTTATAGCATATGTAAAAAGGAAACAAGGATAAACTAAATGGCTATATTTGCATATATGTTATCTTAAGAACATTAAGTATTCCAAGTTGTTTGTTCTTCACAGTTGTTACAGACAGTTGATTTAAACACCCTTTAAAAAGTTTTACTCTAAAGCCTAAGAAAATAACTACGCCTGCACAGTCATACGTGCTCCATTTAGAACAGTAATATATTTACGGTTAAAAAAATGTATACTTGCCCATATTAACCTGAACAGCTAACTGTAGCTAGTAGCATACGGCATACAAACAAGTTTCACTGTAGCAATCTAAAAGATCAAATTCTCCATCTGCACTTCCAAGAATATTCTAAAAGACTCACAAACAGTATTTCATACTCATCTTAAGCACAGCAGCAAATATAACAGGATGTACCCAATGTATTCTCCATTCTATTCATATCAAAATGTTCCATAGCCAAATCCAGCCTCCCAGTGCAAAATCTACTCTAGAGTCGTCTTCATTTGAAAGGCTGCAAAGTTAACAGCTTACAGAAAAGGATCTCTCCTTGATGTCACTGTTGTTCCAAGAATCTGCACAGATTCTCCTTGTTGATGGTACTGTAGATTGATACATACTCTCAAATGTGCCTCTACAACCTAATACACTAACTATTGAATTCTACAGCTAGTTTAGTGAGTACACACTAGCGAAATCCTAAATACCAGAAATTATACATAGCAGCATCCCAAATCTATTGACATTTATTCCTGGAGAATTTTCAGTTGACCATACTCTCCAAAAGAAACATATCATTGTACAGAAGAAATGTGCAGTAAAAAAAAGCCAAGCTTTGTACTATGGACTGCCTGAGTCAGGGATATTAAAATTACACTCAAGTTTTAAACTGTGACACCTCTCAACCAACACTTATGTTTATCAACACAGTTATTGTAGAGGTTAAATTACTATTTAATAGACAAGAAGCCCACTGAAGTAAGGAGGACTCAAAACTCTGTCTTAGATTTGAAGTGTTAATTGCACAAAGAAATGTTTTCACTAATACCTCAGAGGAAAGGAAGAGACTGAGATACCTGTACAATGTCCCAGTTCATTTCAAATTCTTCTTTTACTTTGCAGCCTCCTGCATGTTTTACTGGTCTTCCTTCAGGACACGTAGCTGATTTAATCCGTTTAGAAGGTGGTTCATCAAATGTAAAATCTTCCTCAGGTTGTTCATATTTCACTTGCTTTTCCGCCATAAGAACACTTGTTGAGGGTTTTTCATCACTTTCTATGCTGTTGAAGTTCTTCCCTTGGAATGAATTTAATTGTGTTTTAGGCACTTCTGATTTTTTATTTAAAGTTTTCAAATTAGTACCTACGCCTTCTTCCTTAAGCTTCAAAAGATGCACTCCATCTCGACTATCTTCTGGAGGAGCAATAGGCAAGGACACATCCTGGAAAAACAAAAAACACCACGATATCACCCCTGCGACCTTATTAAGCATTGACTCTAACAAACTGGTTCAATAGCATTTCAATGAAATCCATATAAGACTTGACACTGGACATTATTTTCCCAAATGCCTCTGCCTTTCAAGAAAATGTCAAGTGAGAAAAAGTAACTTCTATCAAAATTATATCTTATATTCATTATCATCAACTGCCATCCCCATGGGGTCAAATAGCCATGCAAAGAAACATATACATTAGACTTGTTTTGACCCAGCTGGTTAAAGATGCAACTTTGAAATCAGAGATATCAATGTGATTAGTTTTCTTTGTAGGAAGGTGAACACTTTTACTCACTTACTGCTGTTCAACAAGATCTTCAGGGAAAACTATGTCAATAATCACCAGGCAAAGTTTTTAAATAAGTGCCCTTAGATCTAAGTCGCTCAAATACTCAGGAAAGACAGGTTTATCAGATTCACCAACCATTTACTGCACGGAATCACACAAGCTGATGACTCAGAGTCAAGTAACCAACTCAATCAGGGTTAGAAAAATTTTGCTCATATTCTACTTGCAGTCCACAGTAATTGTGTCTCTTGCTTGTGAATGATACTCACCATCTCCTCTTTTATTGCTACCTTCTTGACACTTTTCCTGGCCACAGTTGACTTTGGAACAGCAACTTTTTTAGGTTTTGGTTCATTTTTCTTTGGCAATCGAGGCTTCTTGGCACTTTTGCTTTTTGGCTCCCATTCCTCCTCTTCCTCCTCTGATTCAGAGCTCCTGAAAAACAAAGGAATAAGCAGCATCACTTGTGAGAAGCGTGTAAACAAGCTTGTCCAGATTATTCCTGGTAAAAGAGGAAGCACGCAGGAAAGAGAAGCAAAAAGGTAGGCAGACTTGATAAGCCCAGGTCTTTTGTGCAGTGACAGAGCTAATGCCTAAAACAAATTACCCACCTTTCTTTAGGCAGGACAGCAAAATGGGTACACACTTGATTCTGTTGGGGCATTTGGCAATTCAGTTGCACATCATCTTCACTGAGCATGAAGCAGTGAAGATAATGGTATTACAATTTAACAGTTGTTGTGCTAACCTTTTCTTTATTAGGCTCTCAGAAACCAAGTATTGTTTTTAATAAAATTGGAACCACTCTGCTTTGCATAAACCATTGAAAAACATGTTTGTGCTACACACGCACACCAGAAAAGACTCCTAAGAAAGAGACTCCTCTTACACATTAAGAAATGAAGATAATTCATCATCTTCCGATACAAGTGGCTTGGCCTCAGACTTCACCCTCCTTGGTAGAGAAGACATCTGAAAGAGTACAGAAGGAAACATAACATTTGATTTAAGATGCTGAATCTCTTACTTAGCACTTTAATTCACTATCAAGCATATCCGCAACATCTTCGCCAATCACAAAAACTTCTTCCAGAAAGAGTTTCCTTTTCAATTTAAGAAATAGATATCTAGGAAAATGCTACTAAGATAATATTTCTTATTATCTAAGAATTTAGGTCACATTCAACAGTCTTCCTAGCTTTGCCAACAGGCAAACCAGTACCACTTTCAAACTATTTTTCTCCTCAGAGATGTTTTCTTGTACATACAACTACCCAGAGTACTGCTGCTCAGTAGTGAGAATCACTTATATACTGTGATGGTCCTCCTTCCATCAACCTTCTAAGAAGCAAAGAAAATCAAGATTCAAAAATGTGAGCTAGCAGATGGTTTTGATGTGGACAGGATTGCAGGAAGATTTTTCCACACTGATCTATAATTCTATTTCTTAGGACCATATGTTGCTTGCATTCAWAATAAAAACAATGGTTTTAGGAGAACTATTCATTAATGTACTGAATGTGTCATAAAAGCATATACAATGTTCTTCACAACAAGGAAAAAAATAGAGATCAGTAATTCAGTAATTAATTTATCAAGCTCTCTCTGTGTCCCTATAAAAACATTCAACAATTTTCCATGAAGACCATGACCGCCTTTCTTCATCTGCCTGCTTCTGCTTTCTAAATCCCTCCTTTGGGCCTTAACTACCACATTAAAATATTTTGGCTTATCCCATGTAAAAAACAAAGCTATATAGACACTTACTTATAGGAACATATTTCCCCAGCCAAATGAAACTCATGGACCTTCTCCTGACTTGAGATTCGTATCTACAGTAGTTGCCTTTTAGTTAATCAGTTTTAGAATTGTTGGCAATAGTTGATGACAACAATTTAAAGTCTCTGGTACAGTTCATTCCTTTTACTCTACTCTCCTGGCCTCMTACCCACATAACTTTTACCCCCTTGTTCTTCAAGTCAGTGCTGTTTTAGTAGGTGCAAGCCTTTAAGTCCCACCTTTGCACATACAAACTCAATAAGTTGCTTTGCAGAGTGCCCTTTAACTCACAGGCAAAAAGTCCTTTAAGTTCAAGAGCTAGAAACAATTATTAAAAATTACTTTCAGTAGGTTTTCCTTTCCAAATAGCCCCAGAAGTTACTTAAGTAATAGTTTTTAACACCACAGCGGAAGAGGTACAATGAAACAGCACCAACTATTAGCTTGCTTGCAAAATGATTTCTTCTGGCAAACACCATGGTCAGAAGCAGGTCAGTTCTCCACTGCTGTTCCAATTCCACTCCATTATGTGAAAGATTAGAAAACAGATTGGGCACCTGAAATTATCAATTTCCAGAAAACAGAACAAGTCTTATTTACCTTATTAGTTTTCCCAGTAACTTTTCTTCTTCACTGTCAGTTCAGACACCTGCAACTTCACACAGCCACTCTGATGTTTTCCTTTGCTTCTTACAGCAGAACAGTCATCATAATCCTGAATTAATTAGATATTTATCCCTGTTACCTCAAAGGCAGCAAAATGTTTTCAATTCTCTGATCTTTTTCGTAGGCACTAGAACAGTTTTCACACGGTCAAGTCCCACAGTTCTCTCCATTTCTTAGCTAGGCATTTAGTGTAAAAATATCTTTATCATTCGTATTGAGCTAATCCAAATGATTTTGCTCAGCACGACAGACAATTTTGGGAGCTAGCTATCAGTATTTAAACACTCTAACCAGCTTCTTGGTAATAATTCATAAATCTTAGTAAAGAAAATGCCAACAAACACAATCCCAATCCAAAAACAATTTTATGCATCCCTCTCATAATCCCCCTATTAATTTCAGGTACCAAAAAAAAAAAAAAAAAATCCAAAAACAATTTTATGCATCCCTCTCATAATCCCCCTATTAATTTCAGGTACCTACCACAGAAACAAAATAGTTTAGGCTTAGTTTAACAAAAAAAAATAAAAAAAAAAAAAAAAAAAAAAAAAAAAAAAAAAAAAAAAAAAAAGAAAGAAATAATAAACAAAAATGACAAGTAAAGGGAAGGTCTCCTTCTGAAGTTTTTTTTTCCTGTTAATACTTCCCTCTCACCTAGAGAGGCCAATGGCAAATTCCCTTGATATCTGTATTGATATCTCAAATATCAATAATTATAAAGTTTATTCTACTTCCTTCAGTCCAAAACTGGTGACAGATTTAACCCCTTGCATTAGCCTATGAATGTAAGATGTGCTTTTTGATTTATGAATTCAATTTTGTCTTTTTTCTTCTTGAAAAAAACACTTCCCTCTTCACAACCCAAGTAATATTTACTCTTGAATTCTTAAGTCTGATTCCACTTATCTTCAATCAACAAAGCAGAAATCCCATACAAAAAATAAGAAATTTCACAGAAAAGCACGAAAAAGAAAAGGAAGTGCTAAGTACCATGGTTAAGGCTTTATAAGATACAACAATTTTGATATTTGTATTACTTTTGATTTTTTTATTTAAAAAAATAATTAGATCATCTTCAAAGCATTTGTTACATTCTTTCAGAAAGCTGGAGAAGTATCAGGCACACAAGATGAAGAGCACAGATCTGTCCTCTGTCACACTCATCAATATTTTTCTAGGTCTTACACAGACCTAGTGAGATGGGTAAGATGGCCTCAGATATATAAACTAAATCTCACGTTAATTWTATTATTAATCTGCTCTATGTTCTTGGGAAAAGTGATAATTGAGTTTAAAGATTTTATTCCTGCACTTAAAAGTTAATTCAGACTAAGGTAAGACACGCATCTAAATCACTGTACTTCTTCTGAAATAAGTCCATGAAGAAGCCAGCCATGGTCAGAAGCTACAACAGACTTCCACCCATGAAAATAAAAGCCCAAGAGCACATCAGATGAACAGCAAACACAGGGTACAGGAAAGTGGGAAAAGAACTGTAAGATGGGACCAAACCACAACCACCTCCCCGTCACAGACAAAACTAGAGAAAAAAGATAATCTTGCAGGTGCTACACATATTCTTTTTGCTTATAAAGAATCATTTTTTGATTGAACTCCACAAAAATGCTTCAGATTTGATTCCAAATTGGCAGACAGCTCCCTGCTAAATTTTCCTTCTAAGCCTCCTGCAKGAGAATGTGCAAACACCTACAGTTAATGACTAAGAAAAACATTTCTTCTGTGATTCAGTGTAGGGAGGCAGGGAAGAGGATGAAAAAGCARCAAGCCTAAATGCCACCAGTGATGCTATATAAATATTACAGAACATGAATATTTTTTGAAGCTCAAGTCATCTGAAGAGAGGAAGAAAGAATCAAGTAACAGAGCAATGCAGGCATCCTTCACRTGGGGCATGTGGCAGGTCAATCGCATGGCTACAGGGCAGAGCAACCTACAAGGAACTGCCTGCTCTACATGTGCCTTTGGCTGGATGTGGTTTGGTCCCCTGTGTCTTGCACGGTGGATCTTTTGGGAGAAGGGAGAAAAAAAAAAAAGGTTTTCCGACCTCACATGTTTAGGAACAGCTTTATGCACCCTGCCACAGCACAAGGATCAGCACAACACCAAGCTGGCCGCTTTGCTCCCTGCTCAAGATAGACTGGAGACTGGCCTGAGTGACAAAACTGGCTTTACCACTTCCTTTTCTGTAACCTCCAGGTAACCATTCTGAATCAACTGAAGGGCTATAAGCTTCGCATTATAGCCTGAGGAAAGAAGCTATGGATGGCATAGATTTGTCTCTCTTTTCCAAATGCAGAAAATTGCCATAGCTGTAGTAGAACCAACTACAAAACCGACTGCTTCTTAAGGAAATTAAGAGCTACCCATTTCAAACCAAGAGAAGTCAGAACAACTTTTTCTGCCTCCTGGGTGTTCAGCACTGATGTACCTTATGGCAGAGGCCTGAAGTGCCAGGGTTAGCGGAGACTCCTGTARCAGCTGAAGGAAGTCACCATGGAGCATCCAGAGTTATCTAACCACACTGTGTAGGATTCCACRGGCTTGGCAGCCAGAGGACTGAACCCCTATAGCGCTGTTCTAGCAGATCGCCTAGCATCTGAGGCCAAGAAACTTCTAAATGAGGCTTGCCAAGGTATTTTTCTTAACAACGCTATCTAACTTCTGTGCCAGACAACTGAATCAGGAAGTTGAGAACTTCAGAYTCTCACAAACATTTTAGCTCTCCACACCTTTTTCATTTCAGATCTGTCGGGATACCATATTTTGCCTCTGTACAATACGCTGAAATTCTAATTGATAACCTTCATACTAGACCTTKGCCATATTCAGGCAAACCAAAACTCTTCTGCTTGCCCTTCTTAAAAAYGACAGCCTGAAGCATCACTACCAGAAAGGGCTCAATTCCCTCTGCTTGGTATACTCAGCAGTCACTAAAGGCCTGCTTCACCCAAAGCAAAACAGAGCAAGCATGTCCTTCCAAAGGACTCCCCGATTTAAAAATAGGATCTGCCAGATTTAACATGCTGACTAATGAAAAAAATTGAATCTATTCACAACATCACTGCTGTAGATAAGTATTGTCTCCACCCGGTGAAGTACAACACACTGCAGTGACCCCAAGGGCTGCAAACAGTGCACTCTCCCCTGCCTGGGGACTACTCTTGGAAATGGGCTAGTGCCGTGTAGTGTCGGGCTGCCTCTTCCAACAGGAATTCTAAGCAGTGTGTAGACTGTAAGGAGGTCTGGGCTTTAAAGGACTCACTACGTCAAGCAGCCACCTGAGTTTCATTTGGAAACATTTAAGGGCTGATATTCTCTTCATTCACTCTAATCACACTAAGATACAACCCTTTAGAAGTAAATTGGGTCAGATGTGAATCCAGGTGTCATCAGCAACCACTCACAGAAGGAAACGAGTTTCTAAAGTCTTAATTTAATAAGCACACAAGGGGAAGGTGGGGGGGGGGGGGAGAAAAGAAAAGAAAGCTTTTTTCTTCACACTATCCAGTCCATCCTACAACCAAGAAAACCTGCTGTTCTCACAAGGCCATTTTGTAGCTAAACTATTAGAGTAACAATTTTCAAAATCAGAAATTGGTCCAGTAATCATAACAGATTTTCACATCTTTTACAATATATTCTAGAAAATCAAATTATATTTTTAAAAGTTAAAGAATACATTRTACTTTTGCAAGATAATGAAGTGATTCTACTATGGCATCAAAATTGAACTACATAGCCCACACGATTTCCTAATAAATAAAAAAAAGAAAATATTGATATTTTCAATATCAAATTGATAAAAGTATTATCAATTTGATGGAATTACAATTCAGACAGCTGTTGTTTCCCTTTGCTGAAGGCATAGCACTAACAACTACACACATACACTTAAGAGTTTATTTAAAAGTACCTATCTAAAAAAAAAAAAAAAATCTCCAGCAGAAGAGTGCAGGAAAACCTTTAAAGGTCTTTTCAAATTAATACRAAGTAATGGGTTTCTTCTATGTCTATGGAGAAAGCTTCTGCATCTTTGCTCTAGATGTTCTGCTGTTATAAACTGAAGCGCTGAAGCGAAGATAAATTTTTGCATTTGGGCCTTTTCTTAAATCACATATGTGCTTTAAATGAAATAGTAGAAGCCAAACAACAATTTATTAGAACACCAAGTGCCCAGGACAGGAAAGACAGGACTACGCATCTCAGAGTGAGTGAATTTTAGTACATCAGTAGTGGCAGCTGAATAGTCTGCTTTAATAATAATATATAGGCTTCCAACAGATCCATTTTGTTTGTCATTTTAAGGTATTATAAGGAGTCGTCAAAATGTGAGTGAATTGTCAGGAGTGAAGAGGAAAAGAAATGACAGCTGAAATTGATTTATTATTCCAGCCAGTTTTTAATCACCTGAAACAAATCCCCTGAACTTCCAAATCTAATTCCAACTTACTGGAATCCTTTTGYGATTGAAGTGATGGAGAGCTCCCATAGAGTTTTGCTCACAAAAGCTGGTGCAGTAGATGTCCAAGGACTTGTCCTGCACACAGCCAGTCAGGGCCGCCTGGGAAAGGAGTCACAAGCACAAATCAGACTGCAGAGCAACCCGAGCAGCTGCAGCCGGGAAGAAAGAGCCAGAGGGCGCGCATGCACGGGAAGCGGCACCTAGTGCTGATCAAAACCAAAGAGGTCGACRATTATTAGGAGATATTACTCTGCAATATCAAGACAAGCACTATGACACCCTTAGAAAGCACGCTCCCCTTGGAGAAATGGGACCTGCATTAGGCAGTGATCCAGGCACCTGAAAGGGGTGTGAGCAGGAGGAGAAAATACATATCCAAGCCCTACGCCCTAGGCTAATAGTCAACATCCCATTACTTCCCATACCTATAAGCACACGCACTTCCACGCGTATTCTTTTCCATCCAYCTCAGAGGACTGAACCCCCCCATCACCCAGATCGCAGCCCGCGCTGTGTCACTCCGCGAGGACACGCGGTGCTTCTGAAGCAGCGCCGCGGACACAGCGCACGGCTCGGCCCTGCTCCGGCCCCGCGGGGCAGCTCCCGCACCGCAGCGCGGGGCTCGCCCGGCACCGAGGCCAGCACGAGGGTCCCGCGTGCCCCGTGACCGCCCCGGCCCCGCGCCCCCGCCGCCAGACCGGGGGTGCCCCCGCAGGCGAGGCCGCCCCGGGGCGAGGGCAGGCGCCCCGGGACACGCCGCTGAAGGGCACTTTGCACCGGCGCCCCGAGACAAAGGCGCCGCCGCGAGGGCGACCCGCCGCCCGCGGCGCTGCCCCCTTCGCCTCGCCTGCGCCGCGGGCTGCGGCACCCCCGGCCCCGCGCCCAGCACGGCCACGGGCGCCTTCCCGCGACGTTACCCCCTGCCGCCGGCTCCCGCGTTTGAAAGGGCCGCCAGGGCGGCCATGGCGCCGCGAGCCGCCGCGCCGAGGGGAGGAGCAGGAAGCGGCCGCGCCGCAGGAAGCCGCGCCGGGCAGGCGGGGCCGCGGCCGGGGCTGCCGCCGCCTCCTTCTCCGCGGGGCAGTGGGGCCCGCCCGGCCGCCCCTTGCCCGCTCCTGGCCGCGCAGCCGCCGCGCCGCCTCCAGGGGTCGTCGCAGGGCGCGGGGCTGCGGGTTCGCGCCCCGCTCGTGGACTGGGGCGGGAGGCGGCACGCGGCGGGGAGGCTCGGCCGGCACCAGGGGCGCGCTGCGCAGTCAGCTTGCCGTCACAGCCACCTCTCGGTGTGTCTGCGACATAGGGGAGAAAGGGCCAGTGTTTTTATGGCGCTGAGGCGGTTCCCGGCAAAGCATTTGTTGTCCAAAGCCCCTTTGAGAAGAGAGGAGTCGCTCCCCATTTTTTTTGGCTGGGAAGTGTGATGTTCCAGCCCTCRAATTCCCTGAGAGCAGTGAGAGCAATGCTCTGCAATACCCCTCTGCTGAAATCGGGCCCTGGGTCTACAGCCGCGTATCGGGAATGTTCCCGTTGCTTCCACTAGGCTTTGGATTAGGGGCTCCTATCTGTGCATCATTTCTTTCTATCTGAAATGAGGGGTTTTCTGAAATGATTTGTTTTTCAAGAGGATATTGGGAAGGTGTATACATATTTGTGTGAAGGAGAGATGCTAGGGTAAGGGTAAGGTAGTATCTCTGTCCCCGGTGTAGATAAGAGCAAGAAGCTGTAAGCATGCCCCCATAATATGGGTATATTCATGTTTCTTTACCTCATGTGGACTAAGACCTATGTTATTTGTCCCCTTAGCTGTGAGCATTTGCACTGTAATGCTAGAAAAAAATCGCCAAAGAGGAAGCAAGCTGAGTTTCATGCAAATTTATGTTTCCCTATAACCCCTCTACTTGCTTTACGTTTTCATCTGAATGTCCTAAATTAACTTTCGGCAAGGACCCTGTGCAGTCCGTGTCACAAGCCACATTTAGTGGGTGCTAGTTTTCTGTCACTGTAAGAATGTAGCAAGTAGGCTATTGCGYGGAAGCCTCCTGTTAAACTTGCGTTACCCTAAAAGGTCTTCGTCTTTGTATCATAAATATTTGTAACTCGTGGTCATAACGACCAGCCTCAAGTCTTGGAATGGCACCATCTTAAGTGTAGCTAAGGTGTAATAAACTTGAATAATTCATAGTTTTTCTTCTTGACTTTGTAATAAATGTGTGTTTAACGGGCTGGAATAGCTTTAAACGCAGTAATGTTCGATGCAGTCTCTCTTTCCGTGAAGCTCACCTGACCTCTACAGCCTTCTGGGGCCCCGGCAGAGACTTYGGCACGTACTTGTCACTGGGCAGGGGGTCATATGAGCGGTGCCAACAAGAATGCGCCAAATGAAATTTATATCAGCTGATATAAACTCTCACAGCTCTGTTGATTTAAATAGGGCCTACGAYTTGCACAAGTCTGATTCATGGACCTCAGCAGAAATGTTCACGTGTTTAAAGGTAATCAGGAGTATGAGAGCTTGAAGGCTCAGAGCTGATTCACTTGGGGTTTGGTACCGGTAAGAAGAGCTGCAAAGAGTAGCTTAGGAATAGGGAAGCGTCCCGTGCTAAGAACAAGCTGCCGTATTTTAACCAGCTCACGTCACACCTAAGAAACCCCGTTAGAAACCATGGCAGAGTTTTTGAGTTGAAATATCTTTGTTTGCAGTAGGTGAGGTTCTGAATTGTTGTACTTCAGATCAGACATTGCTGTTATACCCATGTGAAAGCAGCCTTTAAATACAGCTATAAATATAGTGCACTCAGTGCACTGATTAAGATTGTGACTATAAATAGCTTTAAGATCATATTTAAATAGCTGTTCTGGCTATATTTCGTAATACTTGCAGTGAAATTTTGTGCTTAATATAAAATTACTGACTATGTCATCTGACTCCTTTGATGCACTGCATTAAAATTCCTGTGTCTGAGTATGTATCATGGAGTCAACTTCATTTCTTTACTATAAATAGTTAGAAATTAGGTCACCATTCTTGTAAGGATGAGCTAAGCCTATACAGCTGATTTTAGGGAAATYATCTTTATAAAAATGTTTGTTTTGTTTTGGTTTCTTCCTCATGCTCGCCTACTGTGGCACTGTTCCTTACCTATAATCAGTAATTTTACTGTCTGTACTGGCACATGTATTCAATGCCGGCAGGCTCTGGTAGATTTGTTTATAGTGACCCCTGCTGCAAAGGATTACGACTGACATTTCTCTAAACCTTTAGAAAGGCATTTACCCAATTACTTCAGAGTCGAGTTCAAAGAACCCCCCCAGTTGTGAATTCAGGCTAAGGATATAAAACTTGAAACTGCCTAATATGGATCATTTTGAATAAAATCAATCTCATAATGCATGGCTTTTTCCTCTCATAGATATGTAGGATTTACTTTCTATCGCAGGGCAGTGGAGTTACAAAGTGAGATGCCTTTTGCTGTCCCAGATGTAATTCTTGTTCCGTGTGTTACTCTTCTTTGATGGGGTTCAACTCGACACCAGTAAATCTTCATTACATTACTGTTAATGTTTTTAGAGTTCCAATCAGGAAAGTATGTGCTTAAATTTATCTCTATTTGGGACAGCAAAAGAGAAAAAAAAAAAAGGCAGATTAAAACATATGACTAAGTTTAAACAAAGATTACTCCTCRGGTTTCAGAGGGATTTAAAAGTCAGCTTGCTGAAGTATTGCCGCGAATAGAATGAGTAAAATGCTTTCCCAAGATTGGGCTTAAAAATTCTTCAGCACAAGGTAAATCTATAGGGTGTTTTACAAGCAAACGATCCATCTGTTCTCTGAGCTGACCAAAACTTGTGCAGCCAGAGCTAGTGCATCATTTAGCTTGAAATAATAGAACTTGCTAATGGAGAACGTACAAGCTCCAGCTTTGTGCTGGGTTTACACAGCATTTATGGCTTATCAGTTTGCATGGTGTACAAAATAAGTGTATACTTGCTTCCAAAAGACATTCTAGGTGTATCCACAGCAAAATCCTTTGTCAACGTACAACTGTAAATGTTATCCAGTGTGTGTGTACATGTGTTCATGTGTRTTTGTGTGTGATAATATATTTAAAAGCTGTGTTAAAAGAATCTTACTTACCCTGCAAATCCAAGTGAAAAGCCATGCTTGGAGCTGCTGGAGTAATTGTGGCTCTGTCCATTGCACAACACTTTACTGATGGAGGTAGGCATGCCGTGGAAAGAAAAAGAATGTATCACAATTCATAAGGAGGAAAAATTAAAATCCTAAGAACATCCCAAATTCTCACTGTTCTCCCATATTGAGTGCTTTACTTTGCAATCTCAGTGGCATTCTAATATGGTTGAGTGCAATTTCTGAATTTCTATAGAAAGGTAAAAACTAAATTGAGTGCAGTTGTCYCTTATCYCATGTCACCAAGGGGCTTGAATCCTGTATCTTTTCCACAAYAGATCAAGYTGAAGATCATAAMACTGGTGAAATTTTTCATCTTAGTKTAGGATTTGTGGTTGTAAGGGTAGTCAGTGGAAAGAAACCCAGCATAGCTGCCCTTTTCTGTCTTTTTCTAGGAACAGGAAAATTAACGCCATGTGAAATGTCAGGAGGGAAGGTGAGCCAGGGAGGCCATGTGCCGGGKCTTTCTCTCTGCTCTTTGAGAACTGGAGGAAATCCAGGTCTTCACAGCGTTCTCCATAAGGGGACAGGAAATTGGCTGTGTGGGGCAGATGCTAGATTAGTTATGGTATGAGAGAATGCAACCTGGTTCTTGGCCATGTTGCAGGAACATGCAGAGGGTCATATGGTGTGCATTCACTCTTCATATGGAAGGTAATCCGTACCTCTCTGTCCTGCCTCAGCACTTTGGCAGCTCCTGAGTTAGCTKCTTCTGCGGCCCTTGCTGCTGCCCTGGTGATGGGGTAAGCCGAACTGTGAGATTTTCATGTGCTTTGTTATCATCTTGGCAGACGGACAAAAATTTCTTTAGGAGTGCAATAGAGAGAAATGGTTTTTTATTAGTCTGTTTCTCCACAAAMGGTAACCAAATTTAATGAAAGAAAGCCGTAAGAGAGGGCCAGGAAGGCATGAGAATCCTGCCCATGCCCTGAGCTTTTTACATGCAGCCAGGCCCCAGTCCAGAAGTAAGATTATTAGGCACAAGCCTAAGCTAATAAGTCCTGCTGAGAGGCAGGGTATGTTAGCTTGGGCAGGGTGCCACATTAGCCTGACTCTACATCTTCCAGACGCAAGCTAGCTGATGCCTGGGCAGCTCAGAGCACGAGCAGAGCTCCCTCGTATTTGTCTGCACTTGGCTTTAGCCTTGCAGAAGGGGAAAAAAAGGAAAAAAAATCCCAATTAAATAGGCCTCTTGCACACCAATGCTGACATAAGAGCATCTACCAAAAAAAAGTATATATCCTGCTCAGCAATTCCTCCTTGTCTACAAGGCATGGAAGAGCATGGCAAGTAGTGTTACTGAATCCATAGTCTATCATTCCAATATGCCTTTAAAGAGCTCTTGTAATCCCCATCTGTTTTGGGATTCTTCTGTTCCTTCCTGTCTTAGAATGGGCTTCCTGTCTTCAGGCTGAAAGGCCCCTGTGAGAGATTCAATCTCACTGGCTGCATTTGCACAAAAATACAGTGTGAGGGCATCCTCACCCATGCCTCCTACCCATAGGTGCTGCTGTGTGTCTAGCAGTGACAGGGTGATCAGTCTAAAATAACAGTTTGGTTCAGGACTGACAAATATTAATCAGCAAAAGCAGAGATCTCTCAGGAAACAATTTTCACCAGATTTCAAATTACCATATTTTCTACCTGCCATCCAGACAAGGCACTAATATTTTTGTGTGGCAAAATTTGCCTCTTGGTTTTGGAGAACCAAGACACAGACAAAAGAAGGGATTTGCCCAAAGGTGCCACTGATGTTCCATACAGAGACACTGTGCAGCTGTACAGAGCAGACCAGTTGGGCTCTTCCTCTCACTCATCCTTGCAGTATTTTGCAGAATTGCTACTGAAACTCTGCTATATGTTAATCTTCCAATATATATGTAATGAGAATGGAAAAGAAGGCAGGCAAATCTTATTAGAAAGTTATGAGATATCAAATGATGTTTTGACCAAAATGTAGACTCTGTTTCTTGGATTACCAGATACATAAATTCAAATGTTAAGGTCTATTCATAATCAGAAGCAAACAGCAGTTTTGGGATGTCTAGTGAGTAATTTTACCTTTAGTTTCTGTAAATAAGCATGCTTCAGATTATAGTGAACATTTTGATTGGACTACACAATATTATATTGAGCTTTTTGGAAGTTATTTCCCCCACATTTTGGGGGAATTTAGTCAGAATTAAAGCACTCCACTCAAATTTAGGTAAGAGAAATAGCAAAACATTCTCTTCCTGCACAGTTATCCACATGAAAGCATTTTTCCCTATTTATTTTAATATTATTTGTCAGAGACAAATCAGAATTTACAAAACAGGCTTTTGTTTGGATACATGGAAGGTCAGAAAGGATATAACATATCTGTATTCTCTATCAGCATTTATTTTTCTCCAGTTTCCTTTGTTTATAGAAGCACCTAGGTCAAGACCTTAAGCAGTCATAGGGCCATGTGTCTTGTTACATACAAACTGATTAAACTTAYCACTTCTGAAAGCAGAAGATGATGTTGTCAAGTAGAGAGGCCACAAAACACATTTGTTCCATCATTCCCTTCTGTTCAAATAGAGGTTTAAGTGCTTACAAATTGATCAGATGCTTTCTGCAAGGTATGAAAAGGATAAATCTAGGGAACATGAAACTAAATCTCAGGATCGGTTTCTTCCTCTGCTACAGATACCCCGTGCGACCTTTGATGAGTTATTCTTTCTGTTCCTCAGTTCTTCCTCAGTAAAACAGGCTACTATGTTTTCTAGGAGGCTGTGTGAGGATGAATAATAATTATGATATGCTCAGATCTTAGCGTAGGAAGCCAGCTATATAAGAATATTAGATTTTAGTAACTAGGAGTTATCTGAGCCTAGAAGGCACCAGCACTTTGTACTGGTAGTAGACGGCAGCTGAAAACATCATTTCCATCTGTAATTTGGATATTTTGTTATTTGTTTTCATTAAAAATTCCTAGAAAAAGGTGAAATATTGAAAAGTCTGGCAAAATAAAATTCAAGAATTGCTTAATTTGATAAGTTAATAAAAACTGGATGTGTATCTCTTTATTTCAGTATAAAAGACTTATACCATAAAAGTTAAAATTTTCCAGACCTCTCAAAAATAATCTTATTGTTAAATTCCATTTGGAAACATTGAAAATGTTGTCATTTCTTTTTCAATGGACAATTCCTGTCATAAAAAATTGACCGGTTCCTGCCAGTGCGTGCACAGTTACGATATCTGCTCTTTGCTGTTTGTCTGCTACCTGTTGGCACAGTAGCTTATACTGAGGTACCCAAAACATCCAACTCAGCAGTCTGTGGAATATTTTGAAACAAGAAAGCTTGTGTACAGTCAAAGTTTAGTCACATACTAGCTCTCATGACACAAAACTATCATTTAGAGGACTTCCTTATTTCTCAGGCAGCACTTTCTCTCTTTTCTCATCTTCAAAAGCAAACACGCTTTAAAATTCAATAGACTTTACTCTGAGAGTTTTTCTTTTTTATGAATGTGGCAAGTCCACATAACTATAAATAGCAAAATGAGAGTCATTACAGGCTCTATCACATGCCTGAAATGCCACTGTCTTCAGCAGAGCTGAGGCTGAGGATTGATCAGTCTGATCCTAGGTTTGAGCTGAGAAAGACACTGCTCTTTGCTGACGAGAACAATTTTTTTCTTTTCTTTAGATCCAGCAGGTCTGCAATTGATTATTGCAGCCAACAGCTACCACTGGAATATCATGCTAGGCCAGACATGRCCTTCCCATAGTGAAATTACAGTTTGTTTTCTGCCCGTAGTTGTAACAGTTAAGTAATTTTACTAGTATGACAGCCTGTGATTTTACTAAAAATACTTTGAAGATGGTTCTCATAGTAATCCTAGTGACCATTCTTTTAARTAACTATGGTCAGACTTGCAGTCTCAGTCACAATATCTGTCCAATTTGAAGCGCACACAGTATTTTGTAACCAGGCCAAACTTTGGAGGTAATATAAACATATTTARTGCCTCTTCTATGCTGACTTTGAAGAAATGTTGTTAGGTTCAAGAAACAGTGAGCCAGCAACTCTGCTTTAATAGGAATAACAAGTCTAGAAAGTGGACAGGTTTTGTTGCTTGGTTTTGTCTTTCTTATCCTGCACCATAGCAGATAATTCATTCTCTGACAAGTAATTTAAAAAATTCCAATGAATGGAGAATGTTGACACATAAAACCTAGCTGCTATTTCTGTAAAACAACTATATATAGCCAGATATAACTGCTTCTATAAATAAAATACCAGTGAACACATTACAAGCTTAAAGAGGAACTCTGAGCTTCCTTCACATCCATTTGCTGACTTCCACCCATATACACACTATGACTCTGCAGTCATAGTTTTGCAAGGCCATGCAACTTAGTTTAGGATATGCTTGACATATTACACTTCCTCACATTCCTAAACGAAGTGTTCTTCCATTAGCAGTGAGCTAACTGCTTCGTTCTCATTTTAGCTGCCCACTTCAGCTTTCCTGGGTGAAGAAAAGTATGTTCATTTGCCTGAACATTGTAATACTGCATGTAATATTATAATGCAATTGGTTGCTATTAGGAGTTTATTGCTAAGATTTGTGAATCCATAACAAAGCAGTTGGGTGATCGTGGGGATTTGAATTTAGTATTTATAACATATTTATTATTTTGAAAGTTGCAGGGGTTTTTTAAAAGTCTCTTTAAAGTGGCAGTTAGAGATAGTAAAAGTGAGGTGAATTGCTAGAAGATAGAATCAGAAGTGACATATGTCTTACTAAATCTCTGATCAGTGTTTGGGAGGTAAGATGTTACCAGCTATCCTGAAGACCATTTGCAGGTAGGAGGGGACACTGATTAAATATTTTGGAGGATATATTTTCAGAAATCTCAGTAAAAGAGATGGCCTATTAACTGTGGTGTTTTTATCTACTAATTCTGAAAAAAAAAAAATAGGAAGTCTGCTGATCCTTTATACTTTTTATTGGTATGGACTTAGCAAGTTCACATGCAAGGAGTACAGAAGACATAAGGAATATATAAGAGTTTGAAAATGCCTTTTTTTTCTTTTCTAATATCTAATTAATAATTCTAATTCTAATTTAGATTAACCTGTCTAAATTTTATTGCARTCTACCTAGATTTCTGTTCCACATGAATACGAATCTATTTGTATTTCCTCAATTCAATGTTTTTGCTGTTTAACATTACCACATCAGGGAGGCACCGTGCTCGAGAGCRGTGCCCTACCATGCTGTGTGCCAAACACCAGACCAAAGGCAGACCAGGGCTCTGTGTGTGTTTGTAGGTGTCACAGCAAAGGAGAATTTTAGGTTCCAAAGAACAATGCATGGGTTGGTGTCTGTCTCCAGGGAACATCTAGGCATAAAGGTAGCATTGAAAAACACCAAAAGATTTGAATTAAAATGTAAGAAAATCTGCTTGAAGTTGAGAGTAACCCAGAGATAGGTGTAGGTAGAATGAGAATGGGCTGTGTATGAACCTGAAAGGGAAAATATATGAGAACGGGAATGAATCATGAGAAAAAGCAGGATGATGTCATAGGCAAAGCTTCAGGAAAAGCCTACAGAGATCCTTGCAACATTGTGAAGGAATAGGAGTGGTGCAGGATTTCATCTATCACAGCCAAAAAGACAGGATGCTGCTCAGTTGTAAACTGGGCAGGTTGTGATTGAAGATTTGACTGCTGGAAAAAATCAGCAAGGCTCTGAAGACAATTCAGTGTAGATGATGATGCCTGTGCGATTAGACCTGACAGGAGTGTGACAGGAAAGCAGGTAACAAAGAAGACTCGCTGTGAGGAACAAAATCACACTAACTTGTTTTGTTTTGTCTCCTCTTGTTTGAATAAGTTTGCAGCAATTCAACATTAATTCCCAAAAGTGTAAGCATTTTTGTTCTCAACACRTTGTCAAACAAAGCGACAATGGGTAATCACCCACACCTCAGTAGTGTTGTTTCTGTAACAACAGCAATAAATATTCTTGATGGTCAATAAACCAATATACCACCAATAATATCCCAAATGTAAATACACACAGTGCCAAAGAATAGTGACATTACTTCCCCCTTAAACTCGTCTTTGTGTACTGGCTATAGTGTTTTATGGGTAGAAACATTATTTTAGCACCACTTTTCACCAGTCCAAAAAAAAGTTTTATGGTCAAACTGGGTAAATTGATTACTAGAGGGCAGACAATTGTTATCATCTGGCAGAATTAATCTAGMAAAAATTTCTTTAATATAGGTGACTATCATAAGAAGTAATATGGAGGTTCATGTTTGAAGGCTACCAYAAGAACATGAGAAAACAAACAAAATAATCTCAGCGTATATAAACTTTCACTCTTTGGTCAGGCACAGACTTTTGCAAGCTTCCACCTGCTGTGTTCGCTGGTAGTGCTGGATCTAGATTTTGGCAGGTACTAGGTGAGTTTCTGGTAGAGTTTGGAAGGGCCCTCCATAGAATTAAATAATTTTTGATTTAGACTCCTAGGAGGACTTTGGGAAGCTCTCTTGTAAAACAGAGTAACATAGGTGGATATAGTAGCTGATAGTTGAACAACCGTTTGAAGGAGAAATCTGGAAAGCATTCCTATCCATGAAAATTCCAGAGAACAGACTTAACTTCAGTTGTACAGTATAGATCAAACCTAACTTCCTGACTTTTGAGATTGGAACATTCATGCCTTTCCACTACAGTAATGTGATTTTTCCTCATAGAATGTCTTTTTCATCACACGCTATCGGTCTACATAATGTTGGTGATCAACTTTTCATACTGCATATAATGATGTACTGTATTTGGGCTGAACGGAAGGGTGGCAATATCTCACTCCCTGCTGACTTCCAATATCTATCTGAAAGCTGTGTCTCATCTGTAGGTTTGTACTGCCAWGGTAAGAAAGATTATGTTTCAGTGAAAGACTTTTAACTGCTCCATTATTGACCTAGCGACTGAAACAGGATCCAATTTTCACCCACCAAAGCCCAAACCTCAAAGTTCTTCAACCGCTTCTCTACTGCATATTTTTCCAACTATTCTATCTATTCATGCATGCATTTGAATGTAGACTAAAGGCCTAAATTTCTAAGCGAGCAGAGATCATCTGAACTCTTTACAAAAAAAAAAAAAAAATTAAAAAGTAATTGAAATTAGATGTTGAAATTCATTACATCTCAATAAAGTGCTGTAACTATAAGAGGCATGAAGTATAATGGGAGCCTAACTGAGCTCATCATCAGCCCTTTACAGAACTTTAATTTTTGTGTATCTAAAGGCATTTGCAAGTTTTAGCTTCTGTCTTGTTAGACTGATAAGAACAAGAAATTCAGGAATGGCTTTCTTGAGCAAACTCTCTCATTTAAAWCTCACAACCTTCAAACAATTACATTGATTTTTTTGAGGTATGACATGCCTCAGATCCTAACAAAATTCAAAACAAACAAACAAACAATCTAGGCATAATGTTTCTGTCCTCTGCCATTATTGAAATATTCAGGCATTAATTATRTCACTGCAACATCTGAAAAAGGTTATGATATTAATCCACACATAACTCAAAAATGTGTGGAATGATATTACTCAACCCTTTATATAAAAGAAGATTAGGAAAAAATAGAGAAGTTTCATTCAAAAAGAAGTGAAACTTTGAGAAGTTATGAGAATATCTTATAAAAATGTTAGAAGTAAGGTGAAATTCTACTTTAATTATATAACAGTTGCTTCTGCAAAACTTATTAAAATTTAAAAATATGATTTTATACCTGGTCTTTATAGTCCTTTTCCCTCCTCTCTTCTGTATGACTTCCTACTGCATCCTTCCTTCGTGTATTTTGGAATAAGTCTAAGCTACCTCCTTATGCTGGAGGAAGATGTATTCTAACAGTGTCTCTTCAATTTATAAACATGCATTTAATCTAATACGTAAAGTAACAACATTTGTAACTACTAAGTGTGAACATGATAAATACATACTGGAACATAGGACTGTGATACCTACAAGAATAATACAGAAATTCAAAARCAGAAACGTTAATGTTTTCTCTTTGTGGCTTTTTCAAGCATCACATCTAGACCTCCAGATGCAGCGACCTTCCTGCTCTTCCACTAAGGGTGGGTGGGGAATACCAATCTCCTACATCCAGGAATACTTTTTTGACATCAGTCAAAGCCCCTGACGCTGAAGAGCTTCCAAGCAGGATTAGAAATGRGAAGCATTTTTGGTGAATAGCACTGTAGAATAATGCTATACCATTACAACTAAATCTACATATATATTTTTATTGAGTTATGTTGATAGTTACGTCCAGAACAAAAAATAAATCYAGATTTATTTTTAAATGTATCAGATAAAATTAAGGAAAAAAATGTTATCCTTGATTTATGATAAGGGATTTTTTATAAGTTTTCTAATTAGATCCAATTAAATTGTCTCTGTCTTTACAGAATAGCTATCAAATTCAAGTGTTATAAGAGTCAAGAAGGATGCTTTAAGGACATATGAAAATTTTGTAGAAAGCTCTGAGGTTATAGAGGCACGATCCCAACTAAATAATAGCAACTCAAACCCTTAGGACTTTTCTCAGGATCAAAAGTTCATTACTAACTCTGATACTAGAGGAAACAGCCACAAATTGAGGCACCAAAAGTTCCACAGGAACTTGAGAAAGAATTTCTTAACAGTGAGGGTGACAGAGCCCTGGAACAGGCTGCCCAGAGAGGTGGTGGAGTCTCCTTCTCTGGAGATCTTCAAAACCCGCCTGGACACCACCCTGTGCCACATGCTCTAGGGGACCCTGCGTGTGCAGGGGGTTGGACTAGATGACCTCCACAGGTCCCTTCCAACCCTAGCCATTCTATGATTCTATGATTCTATGGGAGTGGATCATGCATTTTCTTGCAAGAAGTGTTTGGCTTCATAGAATCACATCCTCCTTTGCTTTTTGCCCCTCCCATGAAGCATGAGAAAAGACTAGGATCGTGTTTATGGAAGAAATTCATTGTGTTGATTTCATGACAAAAGTTTCATAACGTACAATACAGGACAGAGCAGACTAAGTAAAAGAGATGAAGATTTATCTGGACAGATGACAGGGTGAGTACATGGTGAGCATGTAAATGCAGAAGACTAGTGGTATATGACAAATCACAACCATGCTCACAAACACCAAGAGGGAAAAGAAAAGTAAAACAAACAGAGGAGGAGTAATTATGGCCAGCTGATCCTTTAAGTCCTCATTCCTCATGTGAACTCTAAAGTCATGAATCATGTTTGTTTAGCAGTCAGATGTTTCCTATTCTGCATTTGACAGCAGAGGCTCCTAATGCATGAGCCTGTGGGAAAAGACCTTTTGGTCTGCCCACACCTTAAAATATAGAGTCCAGATAGAGTCTGCTGACAAATTCTTGCTTGTCCATCACSTGATACCACCCATGTATTTTCGCAGACTTCCTTCTGTTTCTTATGGGAAGCATGTTAGAGAAACAACCATTATGTAATTGCATAGCTAGTTACTACATTTCAGTTCTCCAAAGAAATGCAGAAGAATGTTTGTATTGCAGAGCCCTAAACTCTGACATTTCAGACTCTGATATTATGCAYCTACATAAGATTTGGGGGGCATTTGTTATCATTGTGTCTTTTTAAGGATGCCAGCTGAAAAACAAAGCTCAGTGTGCTCTACGTGTCCTGAGTGACAATACTGTAAATACTATAAATCCTTAAATCACTTCCTTATTTTTGTATTACTTTCTCAGTTTAGAAAGTTTGATTTCTTGAACACTGCAGTAGCAAAAGGTTGCTGGAAGGCAGATATCATGGGATACAGCTATTATTAATGACTCTTTTAATGACTTCACATGTGATTTTAAGCAGGTGATTTGGACTACATTCTCCAAACAATCTCCTTGAGATAGCTTAGATATTTGGAGTAAGATTTTCCACAGTTAAAACACTCAGAATTCAGAGTCTCACTTCCAAAACATAGCCCTTTAAAAATACCTACTTTTGAAAAGCATTTTCGTTCTTTTTATATATTTAATTGATACCAATGAACTGATGCATGATTTAAAATTATTAAAAATTAGCAAAAGCTCATACTGAAAGTCACAGCTTGGACATGCTTGGACACACTCAGCTGCAATGTACCAACTGTGTGCCAAGTCGCCTTGAAGGGTAATAGTGAAAGATACTACAAATTTTCTAGCGGATTGTTAGATGAATCCTAGCAATGTCTCCACAACCCAGACTAACAGTCTGTCCTCCCCAGCTCCAGTAACTTGAMCCCGTTAACATTTTACAGGATCAAGTAACAAGCAAGATCAGTTACACCATTATTGAAACAAACTTCTGTGTCTGCTTTGGTCAAAGAGTAGGCCTTCCAGAGTTGCAGTCTGTYCTGGAGGGAATATGCTGAACCTTGCCGTGTGTTTGATGGTGGGCACTTCCTATACTGTGTTAGGATACTGAGGGGAAATTCCATTTCCTGGAGCCAAACGCATTCAGATTCCCTGGAAGGGTGGCTTTTGTGGAGGTCCATCTCAAATGGGGAGGAGTTTCCAGTAGGAACAATACTGTAGTATTGTACTGATAGAAAGAAAGCAGAAACAAGAGCAAAAGCCAACAGAAGCTAGGATGAACAACAACCACTCCCAAAATGCACGGGCATTTCACAATTCTCTCCCTCATCACTCTGTCCCAATATTATTCCCAGCAAGAACAACTAATTATTAAGTTAGAATACAGTTAGACTCCTATTACAGTCCAGAGCAATGTCAGCAAACTCCAAGCTTTCCTGCTCCATAAACTTGTTTTAAATTCTCTAGTGAGGACTGAAAACTAAATGTGTTTAGTACAGTGGATCTGGGTTTTATCCTGCAGCAGCTTCTCCAGCAACTCCAATTCTAGAATTGCAACAATCCTTTGAAGTGCAAACTCACAGTGAAAGCCAATCTAAGCTTATGCTCGGGACACATTTCCAGTACAGAGATAATGCTGTATTTTACCAGAGAGCTACTACAGGGCTAGAGCTTTTTATACCARTATAATAAAATCACTGTTCACAAGCAAAATTTGTATACATATTTTTATATATATGTGTGCGTGTATGTATAATATATACATATACTGGTAAGAGCCCCTGCCACAGCTGTGTTTTTCTGGGCTCGTACTGCTCTATGGCCCTGACTAGGTAAGCCAGAAATTTGGAGTCTAGATATGACCTAAGCATATGTTCTGCAACTGGAAGTATGTTTTTGTAGCACATGCAGATACGCCTGAGCTGGCGCTAATCTATCTGGCTCAGCTAAGAGCAGCCAGGAAGGTATGATATCATGGGGCTGAGTCTTGGCTAGCCACCCAGCTACCTGAGGTCATAAGCTGACTAGCAGACATTGCACCGAAGTCACCATGTCACTATGTTTGCCAGAACTTGGTACTTCAAAGCTACAGATCCTGCAAACCCCTGTCAGCTGCAATGCAGATATGGTCTAAAAGTTTTCTCCTCAACAAAAGCTAGCAAACTGAGGCTCAGTTTAATATATTCTTCTAAAAGAAGCCGGGAAGAGTACCAAAAGTATAATTAAAGTAGAGAGTTGGAGAGCATTGAAAAGATCCCCTTTGCTAAGACATTTCACAGAGAACATTAGGAGTGYCTTAAGTAACTTCCTCAGGTACATGCTTGGCAGTGAAGAATAAATTACGAGGGAATTGGCTGGACACAAGAGGAGCTGTCAGAGTGGTGCTGGCAGTTTGACCAAGCTCGGTGAAACCTGGCTTTTCCTTCATCTTTAGAAAAGAAGAACAAGATATTGGTGCACCCAAGCAGCATKATAGGAGTGAAAATGTTCTTAAGGATGTTCATTTTATATCTATGAGACCAAAGTTAAATATCTAAATAACCATTTGACTTCCAAAGATGCTTAGCATTCACTGGCAGTCTTTGATTCCAGTGATTTCATGCCAGGAAGGGGCTGATCCCGCTAATACTCAACTATTTCTCTTGTATAAACAGATCCAGTAAGTTCAAAGGAATTCAGTGGAAGGACTTGTGTTAGAGAACATCTTCACATACAGAGTGCTTTGAATATATTCATATCTAGCATGAAAGTGTGGATTCTGAAACAAAAATCCTCCAATTTCATAATGTTTGCAGCTTGGGCTCTGGCTTTTATTCCATTTGACCAATGTGAACAATTCCATATTGACAGAGAGGTGTTTCAGAACATCTCTCCTTCCATGCAAGCCTGAGTTTTTGCATGTGAAGTACCTATTTCAGTGTAACTTTAAGAAATGATGCTCCTTTAAAAAGCAAAGCCAAACAAAATCCCTTTTCCTGCTCTCAGATTACTCATGTGGAACAACCTGAAATAGGCCAGCGCTTGTCAAAGACTGGGGCTGYTCTTCGGGAGAGCACCAGAAACTGACGCAAGCGTTAGTTTTGRAATGGCAAAGACAGGCACAGCCCCCTGCGTTATTTATTGTTGATCACCGATTTGGCGACTTGGACTGCGGGGAGAACACGGAACCCAACTCACCCACACGCCACTCGAGCCTGTGGACAGGCCAGCCGAGCTGTCCACCGGCCTCGGGCGAGGCGGCCCCTCCACGGGCGCGGGAGCCGCGGCTCGGCCGCCGCGCAGCCCGCGCCGAGGCCCGCCGCGACCTTACAGGCTCCCTCCACCAGATAGAGCTGTTTCTCCACAGAGCTCGCCGCGCTCCCGGGCCGCGGGGAGGTCAGGGGCTGACTCGAGGTGACAAACGCTGCCTCCAGCCTGCCGCTCCCTCCGTGTCGCCGGCGCTCCCCGCGGAGCAGAGGGGAAGCAGAGGCTGAACGGGACTGGAAGGAGTGAGAGACCTCCGGAAAGGCTCCCCTCTGCAGACGGCTACGTGCTGCTGTCTCCATTGCTGCTCGCTACAGGCTGAACGCGCCCCCCCCTTTGAAACGGAGAGGAACGTGCAAACGCACCGCGTTTTAGGGTGTGCTGGGAGCGTTTCCCGTGCAGCGCGGAGCACACGCCGAGTAGCTGCACACAGGAAGCCAGATCACGAACCYGCGAGCACTCCTGCGGCTCAGCCGCACAGGCCCTGAGGAGCCTGGCCACAAAACTAGGCGTATTTGAGTCTCCCAGCAGAAGGATTAGGTAGCAGGAGCCACTTCAGGGGAGCAAATTGGTTTCTTACCCAGTCCCGTGTATATGCAGACTCTAGGCCCTCCGTGCTCTTTTGAAAGACACAGCTCTGATTACCACAGGGTGCAGCTGGCCGCTCTGCTGCAGTTTTTCTACCAGGACACAGGATGTAGGTAGAGCGCTTCCTCTTGCCTTTCTGTAGCAGAAACAGGGCACGTCCTATGCCTTGTTGTTTTTACCTTCCTAGGAGCAACAGGAGGAACCGCACTCGCTCTTCAACCCTTCTCAACAGTAGGAGAACAGGAAATAAAATCATGCAAACAACGAAATGCTTAAAAATCTACCAGGTTAGAAATGGCACTTACAGCTGTAATGCTCTTTATTGTCTGTTAAGTAAAAATAATTTTTGAGGTAGTGCTGCCAATTTTTTCATATATGTATGCAGATGATCACGTAAATTATATATGTAATTTCCCCCATATAAGATTTCTTAATATGATTGTATATATTATTTGTGTAAATGTTGTATAATATACAGATGTGTTTATAATATATAGGTGTAATCTCACAGAGATGCTCGGTCTTTAAACTCTCCATGGAAACTGTTTATTTAAATCTCACCTTGGACATTCAGAATACACATACAGCTGAAAGCCTCATAAAAAATAAATCGGAAAGAATCAAAAGAAGTATCTTATCTGTTCAGCTTTTACATTTCCTAATGTCTAGGGAAATAGAAAATACTTTCTACAGTAACTGTAATTCAGAAGCATAAATRTAAGGAAAGATACACTTGCACAGAACTTCATGCTGATGCATTACGTGTGTGTATAGCACAGTACAGGCCAGGTTGTGCTTGGCGTGGAGGGGAAAGGAGGCGGCGATTCCCGTACTTTGTTGTGGCCTCTCAGAGCGGGGCTYTAGAGAACTAACGCTGTGGATGTATCACAGCTGTCTGAGCGCGAGCCCAGGAAACACTGATTTGGGAGGAAGGCATTTCCTGTAATTGGCGCCATATCACAGCTCGGCATCAGAAGGTTGTACTCGAGCATTGTCAAAATGATAATGAGCATGGAAATTTTACTGTACTCCAGGTTTTGCTGGGAGTTGGAGTTGCAGTAGGCACCCAGAAGCCTTTCCTCCATTAATGAGTGCTGCAGTGACCCCTGCTAGGCTTCATTAGCACCGTGTCCTCAGCCTGGGAACTGCTCCGGGAGCGCAGAGCCTGGCGCTACTTTATCAGCTCCAGACACGGTGCCTGCCTGAGCCATTACCTGCGCAAGGAAGCTGCAAGTGTCTGCTCTGTGCTCCCCTGCCAGAAATTCAAGATCGTGACACAGGATTTGGTACTAACCTATTAAATCCTTACTTGACTGGATCTGAGCAATCCGTGCCCTTCTTGTTTTGTGACTTTTTTTTTTTTCAAGAGCCCCAGCTCAAACGCTGGAGCCGGCCCAAGGCTGCTCTTCCTAGCGGTACTAAAGTGAACTGAATCTTTAACAAACCTCATAAAAGGCCCTTCTCACAAAAGCCCTGGCAAAAGCACTGGCTGAAAAGAAGTAAGCCAACGATCGTTCTCACCAAAGGAAGCCGCGTAGCTCCGCAGCCTGTGCTTCGGGAGAGCAAACCTAGCCCCCGGGGGATTTAGCGCGGCACTGATTGAGCACCCGGGGACGAGAGCGGCCGGGGCGGTAGCGGCGCGCGCACAGGCTCCACGCCACGCGAGGCAGCGCCGCTGCGGGTGGGTTTTGTGCCTTTGGGCACCGCCGCGTGCCGCGGCGCGGGCCGGGACACCGCCAGGGCGGGCGACGGCAGGAGGCGCCGCGCCGGGCCGGGCCGGGCCGGGCCGGGCTGGGAGGGGACGCCCCGCCGCGTTCCCAGGCCCCCGCAGGTGTCAGCCGGGGCTGGTGTAAAGGTTTCCAGGGAAACCCGGCCCTGCGGCGCGAGGGAAAACAGGAGGGAACGGGATGGGGAGAGAGGACGGGGGGGGGGTCTTCCCTGCAGTGTGCACAGCCCCCCCATATCACCTCTGTGCAGCCCTGGGGACACGGCAGCGTGCACGGCTCCCCACGTCACCGCTGTGGTCCCCTCGCCCCGTGTCACTGCTGTGCGTAGCCCCAGGGACACGGCTTGTGCCAGCCCCTCCTCGCAATTTCCCCTCAGCAGGTCCATGCCTGGGACCCCCGAGGGGCAGCTGTGGGGCACCGAGCTGGGCACCCAGAGCAGAGCTGCGCATGGGGCACGGCTGAGTGCAGGGCCCAGGCTGGCCATGGGGCACAGAGGCAGCTGAGGGACCTGTGGTGGCCGTGGGGTACACAGGCCCCACTAGCCCCTCCCAAGGACAGGGCTGAGGGGCTTCCCCCCCAGGCCGGAGATCCCCGGATGAGCCAAGGCCTCGTCACCGTCACGCTCACACTGCCGACAGGCGCACGGGGACGGGAAGCTGCGACTCGAGGCGCTGTGCGCTGGCACGGCGGCCGTGCCGTGGGGCGGGCGCTGCTCCCGCTAACCCAGCCGGCGCCGCAAGCGACCCTTGGGACACCCGTGCACCGCAGCGGGAGGCGGCCGGGGACGGGGCTGTGCACCCCGGGGCCGGCAGCGCGGCTCGGGGCCCGGCCAGGCGCCCGCTGCGCGTGGCCACCAGCGCTGCCCTCTGTGCGCAGGTCACTGGTGTCCCCTGCTGCCAACTCGGCCCAGCGGGGCCTGGGCGCTGCACATGGCGCCATGCTGCAGGGCCAGCCCGCGGCCAGCCCCACTGCCAGCCCCACAACCCCCTCGACCTCCGCAACGGCCCCAGCGGGTCTAGCGGGTCCTTAAGGACACAGGCTGCTTGGTCGCAGTTGTCCCCTCAAGAGCATTTTGGATGCCGTGGACGAGACGTAAGGGGAGCCGGCAGCGCTGCCTGTGCTCCCCGGCTCCGGAGCACCGCGCCGCCGCTCCCGTGCGAGCTCCGAGGGCTCTGGCCACGCTGGGCACTGACGCCGACGGCACAAAGCGATCCTGAAGCAACGCGGGCGCGTGGCYGTGGGCGCAGCCCGGGGACGTGCGGCTGCCCCCGGCGCTCACGGCCCCCGCGCGGCCTCGGCCCTTCCCAGGCCCCTCCCGGGTCTCATTAGCGGCGGCGCTGCTGGGTAATGAGTCCTGCGCCCCGCGGGGCGGCCGTTCCCACCTCCCTCCGTGTTTGGACAAGTGCTGGAGCGCGGCAGGGCCGCAGCAGTGCTGGGACCACGAGGAAAAGGGTCCCTCCGGCCCAGCCACGGTGCTGAAAAGGCACCGAGAAGCAGCAGCAGGGGAGCCCCAGCCCCTGCCCCAGGCCCCGGGCGGGCAGGTCCCTGTGCCCGGTGCATCCCAAGGAGCGGAGCCGCAGGGCCCAGGGGCGTCCACGGGTGGCAGGGTGGCAGGGGGAGTGAAGACCCCTGCCCCGCGTGCTGCGCTGGGGATCGGGGGGTCTCCAGCCTGCGCTCGGGGCCTGCCCGGCCGTGCCCAGGGCCCGCTGCTGGTCCCTGGAAGTGGCACCGGCCCCTCCTGGGGCTGCCCGAGGCGCCTGCCCCGCGGCACCGCCCTGGCCGAGCACCGCGACACCCTCGCACGGGGCGGGGCGCTGGGGGGCGCAGGGCGCTGGGGCCGGGGG